>OMKP01057715.1:0-10393 GCA_900302375.1 Bathygadus melanobranchus | reverse complement strand
AAATAACAACCAAACTCATAAAGAAATGGTACCACTTACTTTAAATCACGTACGCACAGACACCGCACACCTGGCTCCGCTAACTTAAATAACCAAAATAAAGCAGTAGAACAAAGACGGCAGCCGGCTTACTGCATTTCTCTCTCTCTCGAGCATCGCCCAGAATGCACCACGCTTTAAAGGGTGCGCTTAACTTAGTCAGACCATGTGATTGGCCAATTATCCTAGCCTTTCTAACAATGATGAATAAAGTACCTATATATAATCCAATGGTCATGGTGATAACAGTCTGCACTCGTGTGTGTGTGTGTGTGTATAGTGAGTGTCTGTATGTACATCTGTCTTTCGATTTTCTCGACAACCGCTCATCCGATCTCCTTCGCACTTGGCGGGTGTCTTGCTGAGGACCCAAGGAAGTGCAGTGTCGACTGTGAAGTTGTTTGGGTGAGCGGTTCTCGAGAAAGCTGCAAGAAGCGATAACAGAGGCCGAACAATCAGCCCGTTCCGAACAGGCACGTTTTGAATAGGAACTGCGTCTATTATTAGAGGAATCTCTATGTGTATGTACAGTCAGGAACAAGTAATTGGACAAAGTAACAGAATCATGAATCGAATTGTCACTTTTAATATTTGGTTGCAAAGTCTCTTACAAACATGACACGTGGAATGGCTCAAGAATATTATATACACATTTAACAAATACATTAGGTTCAGACCACTGAATAGAAGTTCAGAGCATTGGCACATAACCCTGTGGAGAGAGATCAATAATTAAAACAAACTAATCAATAACTGTAATATAATTTAGCCTACATATACCTATGATTAAAAATTGAAGGCAAATGTGTTTCCACATTGGCAAAAAGTACCGTTGTGGGCGGCAGTAGCTCAGGAGGTAGAGACGGTTGTACAGTTGTACAGCAACCGGAAGCTATATAAATAATCCATTTACCATTTACCATTGTCTTTCGATAAATGTGCTTTTTGTAAGTTGCTTTGAACAAAAGTGTCAATGCCATATGCTCTAAATCAAAGTAGATGTCACATGCTGGAATAAAGGTCCTCCTGAAAGGTCCAAGTGATAAGTTTCACATTACTTTATGGCACCATACAAGTTAAATATTGGCATATATAAACAGCTTTGACAGACATGTCATTCAGTCATTCGCCACAAACTACTGAGCTGATGAGGAGAGTTGAGATGAGGTAAACTGGGCTAATTTGACATCAAATCATTTATAATTAATTGGCAACACATGACTGTTTAATATCACTAATCACAACTGAATTGGATCAAATTGGAATAATAAAAATGTCTGGTTGTTTTGCATGGAAAACCATGATGAAAACATCAGAAAAGTAAATGTTCTTTGTATTTTTATTCGTCCTTCAGTGCTGTTCTCAGTCCCTCCAGCCTGAGGGCCAGTCTGGATGCATTAGAATGCCACTTCACATGGGAGCTGGCCAACAACAGATCACAGCTTTTCCATCTCAGGGAAACACTGGAGGACATCGGCACTGAAGAAGGAAACACATGGCTGGGACACATTTACAACCTGCAGGCACACGTACACTTCCAACTGGCTTCCCAAGAGAGAACCCCAGGCTCCACTGTGGGGGACGCTCGGCGCTGCTTCGGGAGGGCAGCGGAGGCCTTTCGTCAGGTTAGAAACACTGTTTCAGACGATGGTCCCTGGCTGCTGGTGAACTACGGGAACTTGGCTTGGCTGCACTATCGCATGGGAGAGCAAGCCGAGAGCCTGGCATACGTGGACAAGGTGGAGGCACTGCTGCGAGAATACCCATCTCCAATACAGGAGCAAATCCATCAGGAGGTCCTTGCTGAAAAAGCATGGACACTCATGAACTTTGACCAAGACAGCAAATGTAAAGCTGTAGAGTACTTTAGGAAAGCAATTGAGGTGGAACCAGACATGGTGGAGTGGACTACAAGCCATGCCTTGGCATTAGCAAGTTCTTCTAAAGACCCCTCACCAGAGCAGGAGGCAAACATCTTGGAGACACTGAGGCGTGCCACTGAACGCAATCCAGATAACTTGTACATTGCTGCAATTCACCTCGAAAGACTCGCCGCAACAAGCAAGTCTTTGAAGACCAAGCAAGCGACTGCAGCGAAAGCCCGTGAGTTGGCCAAACGAGTACTGGAGAAGCCCCAGAGCATCTACAGTGGAATCCGCCCCTTGCTAAGACTGTACAGACTGTACGTGTCACTCGATGAGGCCATCGATGTGGCAGAGGAGGCTTTAGCACGACATCCAACCAAACGGCATCTCACGGACTGTCTTGCGAGGTGCTACAAGTGGAAGATCTTTTCAGACAGGGACGGTCTCCTGATACAGAGCCAGAGAGAACGGGCCATTGCACTTCATAAGGAGGTGATCAGCCTTTATCCTCATACTTCCTTGATGGTGAACATCTCCCTAGCAAATATATATGCCTTGTCAACCCATCATGACAATATGGAAGGTGACAAGATATTTAAGGAACTGTTGAAATGTAATTCAGAGCCCCCCCAGCTGCAGATAATTTACAACAATTATGCAAAATACCTCAACTATTATCTAAAAGACCAAGACAGGTCAATAGAATATCACATGAAGGCAGCAGAAATACTGCATCCTTCCGGATGTCGGACAAACAGCATACGCATTTTGACACAGATAAAAAATAGAAAGATGAACCAAATGTGTGGAACAATTGAAGACTTTCTGGCAACTGTACAACCAAGTTAGACTAAATCCTTTATTACTTGAATATGACAAACTGTCAAATGTTTTTCAGCGTTGAAATCCAGACAGTGAAATTATATTTACAGAGCATATATTGTGTAATTACCAAATACTAAACAATCATCTTTTTGTAGAAGGGTATCTAAAATGTTTTATTATTTCTCCTTTTTAATCTAAATATATATATTTGAATTGCCGAATATGGTTTCTGTTATCACCAAGTTATCATACTGTCCAAAGTCCAAGGGCGTAATTAATGCCACCTGAACTGGGTGGAAGTCTTCCACGTCGACTAATCATTGGAAATCTGGGTCAAAGTCTCTTACAAACAGGACACGTTTTGGAATGGCATTTTCGCTTTTATTTTCAGTCTCAATAACAATTTAAAAAAAGTAACAAAAAAAACACATTGAATGACTAGTCGTTTCCTCTTCGGCTCTTCTTGTGACTCTTTTTTGAACTCCTGGTATAAAAACAGAAATGTTGGGTTTTCAGACATAGTAATTCAATGTTACAATTTGGGGCTCGTGTTCATTGTTTATTTGGATGTTTATTGCAGAGAAATAATGAATGAACATTCATTAAATATCAGCGGTGTCCTGTTTTTATTTATTTTTACCTGCCTCATGCAAATCAATTCACATTGCACTCATTTTAGACTAACCTCTCTGGAGACTTTGAGTGACTGCGGTGTCTGTGACTCCTGTGGTGACCTGGTGAAAACGTTAGATTAGTGACAGACGTTATTTTGTGAACCAGAACCAGTTGGTTTTTATTACTCACTGGAAAGTTCAAGAGGTATGCTATGTCCAGACATAGCACTTCTTACAACACAGTTATGGATCTTACCCTGTATTAGCAGCATTAGTCAACAGCATTACAAAGCCTGATGAGAACACTTACCAGGGGATTTGGAGCGGTGGCGTCGGTCCCTGGATCTGCTTCGGTGTCGCCGGGGGCTCTTGCTGCGATGGCGATCTCTCCTTGGAGACGGGCTGGAGACAGACACGAGCCAATGAACACGCAGAGCACCACCACAAGTACCCCAGATACATACTCAACCTTTTAGTCATCGCATGAACCGTCGCACAAAAGGCCGCGAGGAACAACGTGCATAAGTGAAAACATGAAATAAAGTTCCATCATTACAACATAAAGTAGAACTAGAGTTGAGCCGTGGCATACCTTCGCCTCTTGGGTGACCTGCTCCTCCTGGAGAAGGGGAAAAGAGGCCATTGTATTACATTTCAAGATCATTCTAAGGTGATGAAAAGTCATAAGTCAAGTAAAAAGGGAGCTGACCGCCTGGGGGAGCGGCTGCGTCTGTAGCGCGGGGAAGGCGAGCGGCGGGGCCTGTCGTTGTCACGGTAACTCCGTCTGTGAGGTTCAGGAGTCGGTATTCTCTCTGGCTATAAAGGAAAAGTAAAAACTATTAAGGGGACTATTTAAATTGTGAGGCATTTCAAATGCAGCCTCATTAACGGTTAAAAGCCTGTTAAATTGAAAGTTGTTCATTTTGTTAAAGATGAAAATTAGCAGCACAACATGGTCACTTCTTGGTGTCGATAAGTGACTTGGGAATAGTAGCATTGCACAACGGATCACCATTAGGGATAGGGAAAGAGGGCAGTACACATCTGGTATTCAATACGATGCTAACCACTTGAAATGTGGCCAGCCATGTTACCTTTTCTTCCTCATCATCTTCCTCATCACTGCTCTCGACCTCATCTAGGTCTTCCTCTAGAGCACTGATGCGCGTGTCCAAGAGTTCGGCCTCCTCAAGGACCTGCCTTTTCTGCACACACACACATGCAATTAAGACATACAAATCTTTAGAAAGCTGTACAGTAGCACTATAGACATGATGCCCACATACCTGCAGCCTGGGCAGTATGATGTCACACATCCTCTCCGCATGAAGAAGTTCATCTATAAACTCGTCCACGTGCATCACCTCAAACTCTGTAACGAAACGTGGGCAAGTGACCACAGCAGGGGTGTTGTTATATTGTGACGTGCCTTTGTGTAGGTGACATGAAAATGCCAAACCCTTAGTCCATGTTGCACTAAATAAGACCTTAATTCAATGCAAGCACTGCATAATCAAACAACAACCAAAAGGTACCACATGAGAAAAAAAAAAAATTCATTAATGAAATGGTCTGTGTACAAACCGCTTTACTAACCTCCATTTCGGTTCTGACTTTTGATTTTTCTGTAGTCATTGTATAAAGGCTCAAGGTACTTGTAACAATCAACTGATGTGCCAGTTAACCTCATGTACATGGCTCCAAGCAGGCGAACATATCTAGGGGCAAAAAATTTAATGAAATTATTTTTGCAATATTCAGGAATATCACCAAATAACCGTAATAATAATAATAATGAGATACCGGTATGACAGATAGCAAATCCAACAATCAACGAATATGTCCCTTGGTCATCTTTTATACGATTTTTAAAAAACCAACAGGCTATCTTTTTTATGATGAAGAAAATTGTTTTCTACATGTAATAAATGGTTATGGTTTGGCATGATTTGTACAATGTATTTGTATTTTACATCCGCCGTGGTAACGGTGTGACTCCATAGCTCCTTGTGTTCATACGTGATCATACGGGGCCACATATGGGCACATCTAGTCATGACATATTAACATATGTACTCAAAACAATAATATGGTTATTCTATACAATGTACCAGGATTGCATTGCAAACGTACTTGAAATCCTCGTTCTTGATGAACTCCACAATAATGTCTTTCTCAGGTTGGATCTGCAGCATCTTCAGTGTTAGACAGAGGAAAGGAGTTGGTTTGATGTTTCCACCGTAAACTCCCCCGACAAACTTAAGCTCAATTGCCTTGTCAACAACAAGCTCGGCTGAGAAGAAAAGAGGTGCAGCATAGTTTATTATAAGGGAATATTACATTATACTGTGGCGAGCATGCGTTTTCGAAATAAAAGTCGGAGATTCTTGGTTTTTACTCTTTAGGTCTTTCGAGGCTAGCTTATAAGGCTAACGAATGGACGCCCATCGTAACACACAACTTACCAGTTAACCCGAAACACTCTTCTTTCCAATATTTAGACTCATAGATTCGAGTCCTAATAATTTTCTCCACCAGATATTGTGGATTTGTGCCATGTATGCTGTTTGCATCTTTTACTGTTCTGTTTGCCATTGCAACCGATAATGTGCTGGTTCGATGAAAGAAACAACACCTATGCCAGTTGCATTTCCGGGTCAACGAGGTTTACATCCGGTATCAACAGCGCCAGGTTTGATTGGTCCACAATTTTATCGACGGAAAAGACGCAATTTTCGCGGGAACTGAGGTAGCTAATGTCTGTCTCCCAACCGTGTTGTTACGAAGCAAATCGTGTTTGAGTCGAACTAGTTTGGAAGAACATAGGTGTATTCGAGCCACGTTATTATCTTAAACAATTGTAGTTGTTGGCTTTCTCGGTTGAGACATCTAACATTTTAGTAGTCAAATATGGTCAGATACTTTACAAGAAAGAGGGTCCGACGAATCTACAAGTGGGGCAGCAGACCTATAAGCTACGATAGGAAGTTAAAGACCAATGAATATGAGTGAGTACCGACCACCACCTGCTTTGTTTTTGTAGCTCTATAATACTGACTATTATTGAATGATTCAGTGGAACTGCATACATGTTTTCGATGTACAATGTGTGTGTGTGTTTTTTTTTACGTGAAGCTCATTGCACATTAGCCTGGAGGATCTCCCAAGGACCACTGTGATAACTACTGGGCAATATATTCTGATAGAAGGCGTGGATGACGACAACCCCTATGTTGCAAAGGTCACAAAGCTCATTGGTAGGAGACAAAAACATTTACACGCGTGGTTTTCTGACATGGAAAACCCACTTAAAGTAGCAATGCCCATACCACCGAATCAAACTTTAGTAGCATACAAAGATTAGGTTATTTTAAGCATCAAGTCTAAACCCTTCAAAATACCATGCATTAAAAGCCAAAAACAAACGATAACTGTTTGATTCCAACGTTGTATTGTGTTTCTCAGAGAGTGACAAGCAGAAAAAGGCACTGGTTCAGTGGTTTGTCCGTGTATGCGAAGTGCCCCCAAACAAGATGAAACTGCTGGGCAGGGAACCACATCCGCAGGAAATCTTCTACTACGAGGGACGCACCTGTGATGATGAGATCGATGTGGAGTCCATTCTTAGCACGGTGTCGGTACGAAAAGGTTCCATGAATGCAGCTATTGTTTCTTTCACTTTTGACAAATGTGTTACTTTTTGTAAGTCGCTTTGGATAAAAGCGTCTGCCAAATGCTCTGAATGTAATTTAAAATATGAAATATTTGAGATCTATGATGCTCAGCACTGTTGAGCAACACAGAAAGGTCCCAGCTGGGGCCGTGTTCACGTGGGTTTGCTCTGATTTTCTCCCACACCAAAAGACATACATGTTAGGTTAATACTCCTCGCCTGTGCCCTTGATCAAGGCACTGTCAGTAGACCTGGAGTGGGTTCCTGGGCACTAGAGGTGGGTTAAATGCAGAGATCACATTTAGTTGGATACTTTTACTTGTGCAATGATAAAGTTGAATCTGATATATTGTTGTTTCCCTCTTTCGGCAAATGTACTTATTGTAAGTCGCTTTGGATAAAAATGTCCTAAATGTAAATATAATTAATCTTGAACCTTTAGCCATGGTGAAGTGAAACACAACATAAGATGGGACCTGGAATGCATTGTACATACATTATTGGTGATTTTAAAAAGGTGTTTGCCTATATTTTTCCATTTGACGTGATAAGGCAGAGGTAGCTACACATGCAGTTACTGGCGAACGTCTGCTAACGTCTTCCTTCTTCTCCAAAGGTAAAGCACATTTCAGCAGCGGCCCCGTTCCCCGAAGACGACCGGAAGGAAGTGCTGTACGTGAAGCTCTCCTGGAACGCCAAGGTCTTCAAGGCCGTGAACCCCGAGGTGATGGAGACCGTTGCTGCGCCCAGCCCCACTTCGCCTGCTTGCCATTCCAATCCCGCCCTCCCTCCTTCGCCGCCTTGTTCCCCACCCGTGGTGACCCCGCGGTCAAGAGCTCCCTCCCGGCGGGCCCTGCCCACGCCGGACCCCATGGTCATGAACAGGGCAGCCGCTGTGGGCGGGGTCAGCCGCAGCACCATGAGCGCCGGCAAGATGATTATGTCGGAGGCGGAGTCCATGCATTCTGCCTCCAAGCTGTCTGCCTCCAAGTGCCTGAGTGCCAAGAGGAGGTCCAGCATCACCCGGACGCCCGGCGTGCGCAAGAAGCTGGAGCTCAGCAGTGAGTTTGTCTTTAGAGAGAGAGAGACGTCCAGGCAGTGTGCACTGCATAGCACTGCTGTCCTAGTAGACGTGGGGGGGGGACAGGGTTTCTTTTGCTAAAATAACTTGAATGCTGCTACCACTACTAAGCATACTTGATAGTGGTACTAAGTATTCTTAGTAGCATGTAGCTACTAAGCTGCATGAATGAAGATACAAACAAGCTCCTAATTATGCTTTTTGTGTGAATTGGGCTCTCATAGCAATTAAAATGACATGAGATTGCAAATGAGAAATGGGTTTACATTTGAATCGAGGTGATATTCCGTAAATTAATTGTGTTGGTAGTTCACAGCTCATCACTTGTATACCCCCCCCAGGTCCAGGGAAGAGTCTGACAGACGGCGGCGAGATGCTCTGCCAGCTGCTGGACGAGGAGCTTGACGAGGAGCTGCTGGTTCATCGCTCGGCTACTTCCCTGACGTGCCTCGCTTCTCGACCGTACAATCTCACCCCCGCGAGGAAGGCCCAGAGGTCCTCCGGCTCCTGGGACAGCTTGAACATGAAGCCAGCTGTGGTCAATTTGAACCGCTTGTCTCTGGAAAATGGCAGCCCACCGTCGGCTGCTCAACACGACTCTGCCAAGTAAGCACTGGTTCATGAGCCTTATTGGCATATTGCTGTTCATTCTGCTGTTCAACATTCTGCTGTTTTTTAAATTGATTACATTACATTACCTTTTATCCAAAGCGCTTTACATTGCCTCACATTCATACACCGACGGCGGTGTCAACCATGCAAGGCAACAACCAGCTCGTCGGGAGCAGTTAGGGTTAGGTGTCTTGCTCAGGGACACCTCGACACTTTGCTAGGGGGAGCCGGGGATCAAACCAGCAACCTTGCGGTTGCCAGACAACTGTCTCTACCTCCTGAGCTACTGCCGCCCCACATTAACAACATAATTGACCTGATAATGGGGACAAATCTAACAGTCTACAGGTTTCTTTACTTTTTTATTGATGTATTTTAGTTTTATCCTGGAAATACTTTACCTTGCTTTTGCTTATTGAGGCGAACCTTCTGGCTTAGATCGTCTTTGTTTTATAATGGAGGCAGAGAAATAGGAGCACGTGAGCTGACCAGCATACAGCCATGTCCTCCTCTATGATGGTGTGACGTTTAGACTCATAGAAGCCTCTTCCAGGGAGCCGTGTGCTGTCACTTCCCTGGAGGAAGTGTTTGACGTAGGTCCGTCCTTGACTCCGAGGAGGAGACAAGCCACCCCCAAAAGGAACTGTGCCACTAGGGGGCAGAAGTGAGTTGGCCACTCCCCACTAACCTGGTGGCTGGTGCTCACGATTCTTTTACACCCTCTCACAATCTGGTTTAACACACAAATGGGTGATCATGGCAAAAACATGAGCAGTGGACAGTTGAACGATAGAGAGGCTGCTATAGTGCTTCATCATTTACTTATTATATACTTCACATTTTCAGAACAGGCTAAATAAAACCGCACTTTCAAATCTTGGTCCGTAGTGTGTCTTGCCCAACAAACTGGGATTTAGTTTACGATAGTCGTACAGTTCAACTGAATGCTCTTGTTTTGCACCCTTCCTGGTTGATATCACAATGTCACAAAACAGCGGGGTGCACATGGGGGTGTGTTGGACACCACGGAAGAGTTTCTATACTTTTGTTTTGTGGAATAGGAGGTCCACACATGGATGGGACTGCTGATGTGTTTGTGCGGTACCTGCTGTCCCAAATGGCGTTTGGTAGCACGTGTATCTATAAAGAGTGTCATTATTTCTGTGATGTGCCTTAACCTGCCTTTTGATTGGCTGCTTGTAAATTAGAGCGGCCACACCTTCCAGGAGAGCAGAACGGTCGGCGAAGGAACCGTCTCTCGGGGTGCTGTAAGTACCCACCATCATAACCACGAATACTTTCTATTAAATATCTGACCGTTTAGAATTCCCATTAATGCTCCTAGCCCAGTATAACCTCTGTTTGGTTATCCTTATTTATTTGAACATTGACCAGCGTGTTTCTCCACGTTTGTAAATGCTAACGCCTAGACGTCTGCTCCTTGCCTCACTAACCCCTGTCCCTGTTGGACGTGCTTCACAGAGCGGAGGTGGAGAACGAGAACTCCCCGATGGTGCCGGCAGCGCCCACGCCCCGGAGCTCCAGGAGGAAGTCGGCCTCGCTAGTGTCCTCTCGGATCAGGAAGCAACTGTGAGTCATAAAGTGAATGCAGAATTCCACTTAGTTTCCCCACCCAGTTAGCATTCAGAACCAAGATGGCCACCAGGTGAATAAGGCCCATTAG
>OMKP01057713.1:0-10551 GCA_900302375.1 Bathygadus melanobranchus | reverse complement strand
CTTGGAATAGCTTCACCTCCTGCCCACCTTTCCTCCCCAACCCTACCCGATCAACTTTAACCCCACCCCTCCTGGATCCTTAGCACTTCCATATTTGTATGTCTTGGCTCTTTGTAGGATCTTGTACGCTGGTATGTCCCGGCACTATAACTTAGCTTGTGTAGCATCTTATCCTGGCTACCTGCTGTTGTACAGTAAGGAGCCAACCTAGCAACTCTAAGTTTGTAAACTTGCTCTATTGACCTGGCAGCCAGGAATGCTTGTAACTTGTTCTATTCTAATTGCACTCTACCTTCAGAGATATATTGTTGTCTCCCTCTTTCGACAAATGTGTTACTTTTTTGTAAGTCGCTTTGGATAAAAGCGTATGCCAAATGCTCTAAATGTAAATGTAAATGTATTTGTTATAGTCAAGAGTTGCTGCTCAGGAGCTATGCTAAAGCAGCACTATAAGTTCCCGCTGCAGCTTCATAAACAGGAAGTCACGACCACGGCAAAAAAAAACAACCTAATGAAGAAGTTGTGAGAGGCTGCAGAAATGCATTGTCATTAAATAAACCAGGAAGTGCAAATCACTTCCTGGTTGACTGTTATGGAGTATAGAGTTGATTTTCTATTACCTTTAAAGGGCCCCTATTTTACCACCAGGTGTGAGTGTGATTAACCATTACAATCCATTCCAAAATTGTCATGTGACTACAATGTTCATTGTGACATAGTGACATCACCAGTGGGAGTGTCCACCCAGATGTATGATGATTAGATAAGGGCTGTTTTTGTCTGGTTTACTGAAATACATGACCAATCAGTACGGTTATACTACTGGCTGAATATTCCATGAGACATGTGTGGAGTGTGTGTGGTTTAGTCACCTGGCCTTAGTCAGGCTGTTTAATCTGGGGCTGGGTGAGGCTGCACACTTGCGGTGTATTGACTAATCAAGGCCCACAGGTTAAACCAGCCATCACCACACACACACACACACTCAGGAGGAGCGCTAGCATGCTAGCTATGTACCACCTGCATTGTCTTCAAACAACGTCAAGATCTGCAATAAACCGGTTTATTCAACAACTGTGTCCTGATGTTGGCGAGGCCCAGAAAGCCGCTTTATCTGGCGTGTAGCGAGTGCCGTTGCTACAACATGAAGACAGCAAAAGGAACACATACATTTGTAATTAAAACCATGCTATACTTCAAATGGATTCTTTCAACGATTAACCTAACAATCAATGAGTGCTTGAAACTTTATTGAAACTATATTGTTGTTTCACTCTTTCGTTCAAACGTACTTATTGTAAGTCGCTTTGGACCAAAGCATCTGCCAAATGTAAATTGAATTATACTTTCTCAGCTTGCTCCCTGTCCCAGATAGCCATCTCTGATCTGCATAGTACACACACACACACACACACACAGGCATGCGCGCACACACACACACAAATTAACTTACACTTATATCTTCTTGGAAAAAAGATAAATGAATCAACTTTAGATACTCTTGTATTCCACTGTCTGGTCCTTTCCATCCAGAAAGGATCCGGTTTTGTGTAGTTGTAGTTGTCAGTTGTAACAGATGTTATCAGAATCGACCACTGATGACTACTTTGTCTTGCCGTTCTTAAGTCATGCTCCAAGTAAATGTTCTTTGCGTGTTTTGTTAGTGAATAATACCGGTAGGAGTCAGCGCAGGAACAGAGAAGTTTGCACGATGAGCAATATGTTGCCGTCTGAGCAAAGAGGTACAATATCTATAATAAACTGGAATGTCACTCGTTGATTCAGCTAGAATGATTGTTTGAGATCTGATTACTGTTGCGTTTGCCCCATCTGGTACTCCAGCCATTGAGATGCATATCACAGGATAGTCCCATCCATAGGAAATAGATGGGACTCCATAGGAAATGGTTACAACCTAATTGTCCATTGTTTTTTCCTGCATTGCCATGTTACTTAAGTAAATGTATAAAAGTATTAGCATCATAGTCACTATGGTGCATTCATGTGTTCATCGCTTTAACGTTGCAGCTGGTAAATGTGAAGCTAATTTAAATGTATTTATATTTTATATATTAATTTACATACTGCTGGGTAGCTTGTGAATTCCCCCCTGGGGACCAATAAAGCCTAATTGACATAGTAATATCCTAATTTATTTATTGATTACATTTTGTATTGTTAATATGCAATGTAACTAGTAACTAAAGCTGTCAAATGAATTATCAAAACTACAATATTTGCCTTTGAGATGTAGTGGAGTAGAAGTATAAAGTAGCAGAAAATATAAATACTCAAGTAAAGTACAAGTACCTCAGATTACTTGAGTAAATGTACTTTCCACCACTGCACACACACATGCACACATGCACGCACACACACTCACACGCTCTAATTAATACAAAGCAGCAGAAAGTCATTCATTCCACTTACTAAAACACTAAAATCGTTGGGGGCAGGCACAGCATTCTGATTGGACAAAACACTATGTCCAACACGTCACCTGAGCACGCTCACCTCAGACCTATGACCCATCCCGACTGCCTCCCCGATGGCCAGCTGGATGAGATATGAGACGGGGCCGGTGGACAGCTGCAAGGCCCCAATGCTATGTAGCCTAGTGTAGCGCTCACTGAAATAGCCCCAAGCTAATGAAAGGGGGCTCAGGTCCCGAGTGGGGTTCAGCGCTGGGCTAAATAGCTAGCTAGCTCCGGCCAGTCATCCGCTGGGCAGACGTCAATATTTAGCGCTGCCATAGCATGGCCACAGGTCACAGGGGGCATGTCGATAAGCAGACATTTTGTTAAGAGCCTTAATCAGTGGGTGTGTGCCAGTTAGGGCAAAGTCCCCCACTCAACTACAATACCCAGAAATCTTTCCTAAACGGAATACCCAGAATACTGGTTCAGTGAAAGGTGTGCGCTATGTATAGAGATGGAGATGTACGTTGTTATGGTATAATGGAAAGATAATACCAACCGCAGAGAATTGTTGCTGCCTTTGTCTGCCTGTTGCTTCATTTTGCAATATGTAGATGGTACAGAGCACCATTTAAATTATTTTCTCCTATTTTGCCCAAGATAGAGAACTCATATATACAGAGAGAGAGAGAGAGACAGAGAGACAGACGGAGAGAGAGAGACAGAGAGACAGAGAGAGACAGAGAGAGAGAGAGAGAGAGAGCTAGGCGGGTGCCATGAAGACACCACAGACAAGGATATAAAAGGTAAGGACGATTTGTGTTATTTTAAAATAATTCCTTCTCTTGGCAAAACGCACAGAGCGCTCCCACATCTCCCACCTCGCTGCGTTCCTCGCACACTCGACAGGAACCACACGAAACGTGTCTACCTTGTTACCGTGGCAGCCGCACAAGTGTGTACACCTAACAGAGCCTTATTCAGCACAACCTGCACACATGTCCGGGCACACACATTCCCACGGTCACACACGCATACACACACTGACAAGTCTACGCACCCACGCACGCGCACATCCCTGCCTCGTAACTTTTCCAAATCTGTTCTCTATGCTCAGAGAAACTTCAATTACACCTTGTGGTTTTTTTTTTTTTCAAAACTACCACCAAGGCCTATTATGGTCAAATGAGACACTGGGGACGACCATGGATTGCGTCTCCTCCACCACCTCCTCCTCCTCCACCTCCTCCTCCTCCCTTTAGCTCTCAGAGCATCGTCTCAGGCTCACACTGTGACAAGGCGAGGTCAAGGGTCCGCGCGCCAGGTGATGTGTTTCCATAAGTTCCGTGGCGGTGAGGAAATGCCCATCTATGGTGCTGTCTTTATTTATTACCCAGGGGGCCACGCTTCCATACCTCTCTTCTTCTTCTTCTTTGTCGCCATGCTGTAGCGTTAACTCCAACGAGAGTGGCAGCGTTGAAGTTGAAATCGTGAAGTCCCGTTATTAAAAGAGGTTTTCTTCATCTGTTTCATTGTGTCCAGGGCAGGGGTTATTACAAGAATACCTCGACGCTTGTTTGGCTCCTGGGCCTGGTATTTGGCTTTCAAATCTCGCTCCTGGGAGTGACACCTGGGAGTGGTAACCAGAGGACGCGTAACATAACGGCCCAGAGGCCGTGCAAGTGGTGTTTGACAGTTTGGGAAAACACGGGGAAGAAAGGGAAAGGGTCTCTGCATCCTTAACATGTTTCCTTTGTAGACGGCAAAGACGGGTGGGGTGGTGGTGGGTTGAGAGATGGGTCATGGGGTAGAGGAGAGACCCTCAACACACACTATATATGTGTGTATATCTGAACGCGTACCACACAGCCACCAGTCTGGTGTGTGTGTGTGTGTGAGAGAGAGAAAGAGAGAGAGAGCGTGTGTGTGTGTGTGTGTGCGTGTGTGTGTGTGTGGACATTGGCAAGCTTACCAAATATTCCTGGAACACCTCTTCCTGGTTATCTTTAGGAAAAAACACTTCTGGTTCATTTCTACGGCTGCATCCCAAAGAAGGGGAACTTCGTGCTTTATAGGGGGTTCTGCTGTCGATTACCTTTACATGGAAAGAAAATGTTTAATACAATAAAAATAAGATATGGAACGATCTGGAAAGACCTGCTAGTTTAGGTGATATCAAATGAAGCCACAGCGCCATCTGTGGTGAAAGCGTAGGTTGCCGTGATTGCCGTTTTTGATTGGCTCAAATGGTGCCAAGTGAGGTCACTCGCCACACACAAAGTGACGTCACCTGGCGGTTATCGAAGCCAATCAAGACTTGGAATTGCATAACCATGTCTTTGGATTATTCGCCAGCTCCTTATTCGAATTTCTCAGTTCACCTTAAAAGGCCGCAATAACTTTATTTGGCCTGTAGATGGCTCTATTTAGTGACTAATCTGTATCCTGTGCTGTAGAGGCTTCTTTTGAGAGATTTCTAAAATTATCGATCTGTTATGAATGTATTCAGAAAAACAAAACAAACAATGACCAGCATTTTTCTGTGAATATATTTCAAAATGAAAAGCTATTATATGAAGCGACCAGAAACACAACACGACAAGATGGACTTTCTGCATGATTGTCATGACTTTGCTGTAGGATTGTTTTATTCAGACTTTTACTGCGAATATTAATATTAAATATGAACATATATAATATGAATAATATTGAAAATATATGTCTTAGTAACCTTATTAACCTGAACATGGTATGCAGACTGGTTTCATTGTGTTCCTGCAATAAATAATAAACCTGCCACGTGTGGAGTCGATCGGATTAACGGTTGTTGAGAAAACCGATTTAGTCATACATACACACACACACACACACACACAAATAGAGAGACTCATTCCATTATAGTTAGATATGTATATCTATCTAGATGCCAAGGTTTAGTAAGTTGATCAAAAGGTGTGTGTGTCTGGTGTCCATACGAGCAGTTGATACATATAGACTCTTTCACCACAATCACCCTCCTTAAACTAACCCCTAATTCTCCGACCCATGCATTAAAGATCCACATAAACATTGAATGTGATCTTCATGAATGTGTAGGTTCACCTCTTTGGTGCCGGCCAAAAGTGTGCCATACCGTTGCCACTCCAGATGTTCTGTTAACCATCTGGAGAGCTTCTGCCCCCCTCCCGCTGATGTTCTAAAAGCAGAGGACGTTTGACCCCACAGCTTTCCAGTTGGACCCCCCTCGACGGGCAACCTACCCTGGAGCAGCAGAAAGGGGCTGTCTTTTCATCTGTGTACCCCAAAGTTGTGGGGGTTTGTGTGTGTCTGTGTGTGTGGAGCCATAAACACCAGAAACAGGTCTGTTCAGAAATTTGTATTATGTGAAAGAAGCTCTTTAGTGAATGAATCAATCAAATGAACAGCATTCACATTGAACTACTTGCACTTAGAATAAAATGGAATGATCATATATATTTTACTTATTTATGGGGTTTTTTGGATTTTTTTTATTTTACACATAATTATAATTATAATTGCGTATTTAAACTTGTAAACTTCCCATGCGAATTTAAAATGGATGTTGGGTGAAACGAAGTGTCGCAAATAATGCCACCAGGCGTGCGCAGACTGTCGTGAAACAGCCCCTGATGTTCGGCGTGTGAGACCCCGCTCGGCCTCTCCGTACGGCTCTCTAGCTGAAGACGGTATGTTCTTCTATGTGTACAGTAAAATATGAGAAAATTGACCCGTTTCCGTCTATTATCAACTAAAGTTGTACCTTTTCTGTTTTAGAAAGATGCCAGCCAAGGGTCCTCTTCAATCTGTGCAGGTCTTTGGACGCAAAGTGAGTAAATATGTGGAATTAATTCCACGCGTGGTCTTCCGCCTGCCCATCTCCACTAGCATGCCGATGCTAACTACACGGCGAACACTTTATCACTTAAATGAGCAAACCGTTGCATAATATTGTTAGACAGCGTACCCAAAGTCATGACATGTGTCACTGTGGTTTATGGAGGGTTGACGTTGTCCTTACTTTGTTGTAAAGTGTCAGTTTGGATGCGAACTACGTGCAGGTTTATCACCGTAAGTGGCTAACACGTTAGCCGTAGCCCCATGCCATACAACTAACTACACGTCGTTTGAAACCTTCTCGCCCATCTCCACGTTGTCAGTTGTTTTTTTGTTTTGTTTAGTTACTCCACGTCATTTGTTTTGTCAACTAATTCACGGGCTGATCTTGTCGTTTTCAGAAAACCGCCACCGCAGTTGCCCACTGTAAGAGGGGAAATGGTCTCATCAAGGTAAACGGCAGACCCCTCGAGATGATCGAGCCGGCGACCCTCCAGTACAAGGTAACCTCTACACATGAACAACTACATCTGTCTGCAAGCACATGTTTAACCCGTTGTGCGGGGACTAGTCATGTTTGTATATTGTCTACGTGAAATCACAACAGTTTTGACTTTTTGTCTCGTTAATTGTATTAATGCAAGGTAGCTCCTGCCTCACTGTCTCCAAAGTGACCAATGAGTTCAGATCCATGTAATTATGGATTGGGTTTATTGCTCACTAGTCTGGGTACATCGAGCATCAACTGCACCTGTACCCTAAAGCTGGAAAGTCTTTGAAAAGTCCTGAATTTGATGTTTAAGAAAGTGTAGGAACCCTGTATTTAGTGTCATAGATGCCCCAGAGGACTTAAATATCCCCCAATTTCTGCCTTCGAATCTTGTCCTGTAGCTCCTGGAGCCTCTGCTGTTGCTGGGCAAGGAGCGTTTTGCCGGCGTCGACATTAGAGTCAGAGTGAAGGGCGGTGGACACGTCGCTCAGATCTACGGTAAGGGATGCCCTGTCGCCAACACCCTGGAACACAACACTGGTACATGGAAACGGGTTGATGGAGTGTGCCGTTGAGCATTGTGCACATTGACCCCAGAGGAAGATGTGATGGAACTTGAAGTCATTCAACTAACAAATGGACCATGCTACATTTGGAGTCCTATTTGATCATCAATGAAATGGGACTAACCAATGGTCACTCTTTGGCCACCCATGGTCAAATGAAAGTAGGCCATTGACTGGTTACGGGGGTCATGGACGTGAGCTTGAAGTCTACCTATGCATCATTAGCATAGATTTGACAGTTCTGTGGCCTAAAACTGTGAGCCACCTGTGCAATCTCTTTGACAGTGTCTTGTACTGTATGTGTGAACGTATGCCAGTCTTGCTTGGGCAATAACTCAAGGTGTATTTCAATTTAATCCAAATATTCCACAAAGATGTTTTTTTTTAAAACGTACTTCCAATGTGTTTCTTAATCTTGCAGCTATCCGTCAGGCCATCTCTAAAGCCCTGGTTGCATACTACCAGAAGTGTAAGTATTAAAGTGGAATCATTTGCTGTTTTATTGTATTGTGCTGGCAAAACTTATGTTAAAGTAGCAGTTGATACCAATTGACATTTCCCTGTTGCTAACGCATGTTCTTATAACGCTTCATCCTGCTTCCCAGTTCCGTTAATGGTATATAATTGTGGAAGTGGTTAGACTAATGAGCGTTGTCCTTCATACCAAGTTACTGTAATCCGGTGTGTAATTGTAATCTGGTTTGTTCTATCAGATGTGGACGAGGCCTCCAAGAAGGAGATCAAGGACATCCTGATCCAGTACGACAGGACCCTGCTGGTCGCCGATCCCCGTCGCTGCGAGTCCAAGAAGTTCGGTGGACCTGGAGCTCGTGCCCGCTACCAGAAGTCTTACCGTTAATCACTCTGTACATTTTCCAAATAAATGTGGTAAAGAACCGTTGGCTCACCGTTCATTTGTTTTTGGCTTATATTAACTCTGACGTGATCTCGGTGTTGCATGCTGGGTCGTTTTTATGGGACTGAGGTTGAAAGGACGCACTGATTCACTAACTGGGAACAATTAAAAATACATAAATCACTGAGGTCTTTGGGTACACCGGTCATTTTTGCTTTCAGACTGTTCAACACTTTAGCATTAGGGCTTAATCAAGTAAATAACTAAAATGTCATTTTTACCTCAGATTGCGGTCACTGGTAAATATGGAACTTGCATGGTTTGAATAAGGTATTTGTATTGTTCTGTAGCTGCCAGAAGGAACTGCCTTACATGGCTAATATAAAATAACATCCATAACTTCATGAGTGGTTGTATGTTGGTTTCACTGGTGTAAGATTGGCTCTTTCAAGTTTGGATTAATTGATTCAGGTTTTATGAAATGCCAATCAAAAAGTCTATCTGGTTTTTTAATAGTGACATGACTAATTTCTTGCTATATGTATAGTGTTGATGGTCAATATTAAGTTTACGTTAAATGATAATGGTACTTTTTAAAACAAGCATATCTTTGTCCCTTTTAAAAAGTATACTTGGAGTTGAGCTCTAGTTCTCATTCAGTCTCATTCAATAAAAAGATCCGTCTGGTATAAGTACATCCTTTCCTTTACCAGCAGACCACAGTGTAACATATGTAATGGAGTGTACATCCTTTCGTTTACCAGCAGAGGGCAGTATAACACCTGTGATGGAGTAAATACATATGAAATATAATAATTAAATACGCCTGTAACGGCAGTTTTCAGACGAGTAGGTTTGCTTGCTTATAAGATCTTATTTTACTTTATTCTCGGAGTGTCGCCAATTGACTTGGCACCGTTGAGCAAGGCAATTATACTAGCAATGTCGAACTTCTGGACCCGATATTACCGTTCTACCAACAGAGGGCACAGACGCCACTTATAAACGATTAGTGGGATTTTCTTTTGCTTTATAGCCGTTTACCAGCAGTGTACTGCCCGTTCACAACGACACTGTTCTTCGAGTTTGGTTTAAATACTGTTTTGCGTATTCCATAATTCAAAATAGCTGCATTGAGAGGGAGGATTGAAACGTTCAGTTTAAATACAGTACAACACGTCTTGTAATAAAACGTGTACCACACCGCGCTTTTTATTCAATTAGTCTACCGCTGTTACACTTAAAGTCCAATTAAATGGGTACATTTCAACTGGAGGAGGCTGTTCGTTCTCTGCCAATTTAATGTGCTAACATTTCAGAGTATGACAATATATATAAATGCACGAATGAAAAACAAGGCAAACGTGTTTTTAAAAGTAGACTATTTGCATCCTTCAAAATAGGCCTACTTTAAGAGAAAATGTGTTATAGGCCTATTTGAAGTGTCAATGTGTAATTTACTAAAATATATATGATTATTTTTGTATAATTTAATTATTATAATTTAATTAAAAATATCTAGATATATCTGTACCTAATAGCCACAAATAGCAACAATCCCATACATTCAATGTCACCCTATAGGCCTATCTATTGTATTTTGAAAGTTTTAACATCTGTAGTTTAATAGTTACTCCAGGGCGCTAGAGGAGTATAAAAGGACACAAGCTCAGGCCTCCCCTACCACACAGCACCAGCTGCACTCTACCTGCACTACGCGGCCACCGCCCTCAGCTGCAAAAACACCCCAGTGCATGTATAAGACAGCAGACGACGAGGGGTCAAACGAATCCGAGAGGTGGCGAGAAATGAAGAACCGTCACAGTTGAGTTTCGACGCGACTCTATAGCATGTTGGCCTTGGCTGCGAGTTGAATTGAGCGAATTGAGCGAGTGCTGGCAACTGCAGCAAGCAGGAGGGACCAATATAAGACAACATTTTTTGCTGTTTTGCAAACCCTGCCGAGTAAATGTCAAGAACCAGTAGACACACCTCTACTGGCATACACATTGTCACTTAATTAACATTTCACTAAATATTTGACGCATCTGATCTGAAATGACTCAACTCACCGGACTCAACGAGTCTCTGACTCATAGAGCCTTCAAGTGGCTGCACTCTGAGGTCAAAGGGTCAGGCTAGCTCGACTGGTGGAGAGGTCAGTGGGGTTTGAAGTTTTCCACCCATGGAGGCACCACTGCACTCTGGTGCATTAGAAAAGCTGCTCATCATGATAACTGCTAGAATGAGTCGCTTTTATGATATTTTACCCACTATATATATATATATTGTATTTTATTTTATATATATATATTATACAATTTTGTACAAAATTGTGGACTAAATGACCATATTCATCATTCATCA
>OMKP01057705.1:0-15338 GCA_900302375.1 Bathygadus melanobranchus | reverse complement strand
AACCACTGAAGTCATCTCCTTCGGTGTCGGAGTTGAATAGCCTCAGAATTGCTTCATCCGATGTTGGATCGTTTTCATTGTCGCTCTCGTCACTTTCATCCGGAGGCAAATTCCCCGCTGAGCTCATGCTGCCCTCTTCAACACGCAGCAGTCCAGCCTTTCGAAACCCGAACTCGAAAACTGAGCACCGTCACATAATGTGTTTTTTGCTCAGTTTTTTTGCCGCATGAAGCTTGTGAAAGCGGGAAAAATCCATAAATTAGCCGCGTCATTGTTTAAGCCGCGAGGTTCAAAGCGTGGGAAAAAAGTAGCGGCTTATAGTCCGGAAATTACGGTATATGGATATTATATTGCTTTTGTGATATGAGGCTAGATATTGTCTTAGATTTTGGATATTGTAATATGGTATGTGATAAGTGTTGTCTTTTCCTACTTTTAAAGGCTGCATTACAGTAAAGTGATGACTGTTCTATTATTTGATTCACTTTGGGGATCAATAAAGTACATCTATCTATCTAGTTCCACAGCTTCCTGTGGAATATTGACCATAGTGGTTTGGGTTTTCACTGAAAATAAACACCAATAAATTACCATATTAGCTATTAAGTCCAACTAATTACCTGGTGATTAGCCAAACACTACACATTGCTTTTATTGCTCTAAAATGTGGAAAACACACAAGCAAAACAAAAGGGCTAGTGAAAGTGATATTCTTTCAGCTAGCCATAGCCACGCTGTGTTGTGTACCTGATGAAGCTCGATCTGATGCAATTAAGATTATAATGTATTCTGCATTCTGCCCATTATACGCCTACAACTGGCTGTACTGGACCCAATACTGGGCTTCTCATTGGAAAATCTCAGAGCATGTTGCACGCAATTTCTTGTTTTTGACTAAAATAAATAAGTGTTGCGCAGTTTTAACTATAATGAACAATATAGTTTTAATTTTTTCTTATTCATGCTTGATTTTGTCTCTTTATACATTTATTCCCTTGTACAGTGGACAAGTGGCATTTTCTCTAAAGGGATCTGATGTCCTCAAGATGGTGCTCAAAACAACAAAAGCTATGGTCCACTGAAAGACCTACCCATGCTATGTCTAATTTTGTAAGCACTCCATGCACATTTATGCAGATAGACTTCGTTTTGGTCTTGCCAACATTTAATATAAGGCCAAATAATGACTACAATGCCATTTTGAAATGCCCTTTTTCAAACCATGTAATTATAAGGTTGAAGGTAGTACAACCTTTGGAATATTTTGTTTTAAAGAACTTTATTTTAGGCCTAAAATAGGAGTTAGAAAACATTTTTTAAAGGATGCAAAATAATGAAGTTATCGCTGTTGATTTGAATTGGAGAATTTGTGTATTTCTTGGGCTGAAATCTTGTAGTCATTTCTACTTTCTAAAAGGCCAGTGCTCAGCAACTCAGGTTGCATGTTAAGCTTGTGTGTCATGTGACCCATCGCACTCAATTGAGCTTTTTATTTTTTAAGACCACATTTCTTTTTGTACGGAGCAAATACATTATTTTTATTTTATTCATTTGAATGAATAAAAAAAAACATGCTGTAAACATTTTCTTTGCCCCATTTTACACAAAACCTACCTTTCCATTGTGAGAAAATGTATATCAACGAAGACATGCATATTAAGTTGAGTAACAAATCAAAGTGCATTAAATAAATATAAACTTTATTAAAAACACCCACATCTTACAGGAATGATATAATGAACAGCTTTCCAATAAACTGCGTTCAGTACATTACATTACTTACAGTAGCTCCTTTTGTTTAGCATACCACACTTCAGGAAAATTAGGGAGGCCTTTTCTAAAAAAGCAGGAATTTGCACTTTTTAACTTTTTAGTGTCTAATTGCAAACCTCTGCTTATCAACTGCTAGCATAACGTCAGAGCTTTTGTTTGTTAGTTCAGCTCTGAAAGTCATTCAAGTAATGTTGATCCTCGATATGGCTATGCTTAAAACCCGCTATAAATCACCTTGGCTTACTCAACTTGCTACTTCAGCTGGGTCCTGTACAACATCTTTTTATAATTTCTCTACAAAATGGGAAAAGTACAAATACTCATTTTTTATCTTTTTGCTAACAGGATCGTCTAACTGTAAACATTGCTGTGTGGACATGGAGTCTAATATTTACAAAGACTTCCTAAATTTATCTGCCTGGGGTTTTTTTGTTAACTCAAAAAAATAAAGTAAACATGTTTACTTTAGGATTGGTACTTGATGGATTAGTATATTTGACAAAACTACACGAGCCTACAATATCAACAACAAAGAGTGAGTTGTATTCGTGTCATACAAATGCATGGTATGTACAATGTGACATAATTTATTTTTCCTTAACACATTTACAATCTATTTTAAATAAGGTAATTCTTTATTACATTTTCCTGAAAAAGAAATGAAGTGCTTTAAGAAATTGATAGAATATATGTTAAAGATTGGGGTCACTCATACATAACTCATTCCATTATATATCACATCAATTAAATCAAATAAATGGGGGAAAATTATCATTATACAATTGCTTAGTGGTTATAAATACATTAACTATACCCAAGCACAAGGGTGTGCAACTACTTTAATAACTGCCCTGGCCTTGCTTTTTTAGCAAAATAAAACTACATTACTTCTCACAAGTAAGTGTCATACTTTCCCTTTAGTCAACTCAGTGCATATTAAATTCCAAAAAAAAATTTTCATCAGATTACCACCAGCCTACTAACTATAAAATAACTTAGGATTTTTTGTCTTACAAAATAAGTTTAGTTTTAGGTATGGCATATGGCAAGAATTTCTAATGGGATTCTGAAGGCAAGTCCCTGAATGAAGCAAAAAAGACCAACTGAATCGAGATGGAGGTTTAGACGTACTTAGTTGAAAATGTCCCTGATTTGCAGTAACATCAAAGCTTCAAGTTTAAGTAATTCTTTCTAGCAGATCGATGATTAAAGAGGGAAAGAAATAAACTTCTCGGCCTGTTGGTAACCTGAATATTCAGCAAGTGTGACCATTTTGAATAATCAAGGAAGGATAAAAGACTAAAATAAACCTTTGTTATGTAATCCTATTGCCAAGCATGTTCTGAGGTATATGACAGGTAGATACTGTATATCATTCATCAGCCTCATGAGTCTCACATTATGTAACTACTATGTCAAATAGCACCATATGAAATAAAAACAGTTTCAATGCATAAAAGACAAAATGAAAAAAAAAAGGCTGAGACTACTTTACAACATTAAAATCTTAAGCATAAATTTGAAAATTAATTTACTGTACAAAACAACTTTTTTTGTATCTTACTTTTAGTTTACAATATTTTAAAGACCCCCACAGCATGCCAGCTGCCTTCTGAAATACCAGCACCACTGAGCTAACCCTGACTCATGTTCCTCAGTGTATGAACACAACATGTTTAGTGAATGCATAACACAAGACTAAATGAAATATTCACATCTGATTTGTTCAATGAAGCTATGGCCAGCAACCCGGAAACAGCCAAAGACTGAGTTGTAACCCCGTTGAGAATCAAGTAGCTGTACATTGATGTTTTTTCTCATGAAAATATTTTTAAAAAGCACCATAAGGATGGCGCAATTACAAAATTAACAGTATAAAGGACATAGAATAGTGAAAGAAGCACCAATAAAATGCAAGTGAAAAAACTCAGTTTTCTGTTTTACAGACCATATTTACACTCACAATCCTTTTGTAATGCATATTGTAATTTCACTGTGAAGATCATTAGGAAGTAAATATTGTCTTGTAGCTATAGAATTAGCAAAGTTGACATTTAAGATTTTAAGCTGTAGCATTTATCTTGTTATCAAAAGTGCCCCACTAACAAAAGATTTTGTAAAGTAATCAGGTTGCTGATGATTTGATAATGATTCTGTTTTCTGCAGACTAGAACATCATTTAAGTGTTTAAAGTGGTGCAGCTATCGTGTAAAAACAATTTGATAAAACAAAATGGTATTAGGTATTCTTTAACATAAGTTAGGCCTATCACAAAATCTGTTTTTTTTTGCCAAGATTTTATCTCCAAGTGAATATCTTCTAAGAAAAATAGTTATAGTTCATTAAAAAAAACGTTGTTTCCAGTATAAACAAGTCCTGTTGTATCAGACTGACAGCACCAGAGTTTTGACAGTGTGTATCTTGCAAAAAGTAGTTAAACAAAAATAAATATATTATGTAGGGTCAACATACTCGTAAAGCTTGCTTTTTAGATAGGTGAAATACTTGATGAGAAGGTGGTTTCCATCTTAACTGATCTGAAGTTCACATTTCTGCTAACACTTTCTCTGTGGAAAATCAGGAGTGTTATTTGTCAGACCAGGGGTGCTTAGGGCTCTTATATGTCATCCCGAGTAAATATAGCACCTATTTGTAGGAATATAATGTCTTATTCCTTGGTATCCTTTCCTTTTCCTACACAAACTGACTGTAGGGCCCTGTGACCTTTGTGAAGGCGTAGGGGGTTGTACTGACATAGGTGTTGGTAGTGCTGGACAGAGAGCCCTCCATGAGTGTCTGGATGAAACGCTTGTACGGAGGCTCCCGGGTTGGTTCAGATGACTCTGGGTGCTCACGTTTGACCCCTTTCTTGCTGCTGCTTTTACTAGGGGTAACCTCACCCCCGTTCCTCTCTGCATCTTCTTCCTTCTCTCGAGCTTTCTCTGCCATTTTTGCTTCCCACAGGGCCAACCCGTGCTTTGCCTCGTTCATGTTCTTGTGCTGGTAGAAGACCAGGGAGATGCGTGTTGGGTGGTTGCGGTCTGGGTTTTTAACTGGCGTTGTTGCATGGAGTTCCCTTTTAGCGCATTCGATCAGGATGGAACCGTGGCTAGGGGCCACCGCCACACCACCAATGTCTGGGTCCAAGAAGTTGTGCTCGTTGTCTGACCACATCTCAGGTTTCTGCGGAGGTGTGGGCGTGTTTGGTGTCCCTGGCTCCTGTTTAATGCTAGCACCTTTGAGGTTGCCATTGGGAACACCAAATTGTGCCTGCGGGGTCAGACACTCGCTACCTAACGCAGGGGGAAGCACCTGTGAGCCTGGAAGGCCCATTTCCTGCTTGATCGGCACACGGAAAGGATCTTGGCCAGGGGGGAACATTTGTGGATTCTGAGGGAGGTATGGATTTGGGTATCCTCCAAACTGATTGCCGTTTTTCATGGCAACTTCGTAGTTCAGGCCAGGGTGTGTTGAGGGGGCTCTAGAGAGGGCATCCATAAGATGTGCGTTCGTTGCTCCATTAGGTCCATAAGGGGGGTAAGTGCCCATGGGGTGAACACCTGGCCTCATGCTACAGGCACTGTAACCATTGACCTGTAAACCTGGTTCTCCATACCTTGGTGGATAGCGTTGATGTACACCATACTGCTGCTCGGGGTAAAACGCTGGCCTCTGTTGCCGATATATATCAAGGTGCTTTGGGTTTGAAGCATAATAAGGGTGATAATTATCCAGGGGCATTCCTCCGTTACACTGATACCCTGGGTAAGGAGAGTTTGCCCCGTTCATGTAGGAGTTGGGCACATGAATTGGAGATGGGTAAGGGCTAGTTGGTGTTGGAGTGGAGTACATGCCACCTGCCTTCGAAGTGCTCGGAAAGGACCCAGAATGGATAGGGAATCCTGGATAACTGGCCGGGTGTGGGGATCCTGGGTATGTGGGGAGGATATTTGCATGCTGCTGTTGCTGTATCTGCTGTGGGTGGATTCCAAGGCGGTGTGGCGATGGACCCGCTTGTCCTGCCGCTGCCATAGCCCCTGGAATAGGTCCTGGAAAAAAACGTGGGGAAAAAAGGGTGACATTAGGATTCATTAACCTATTGATGACATATTATCTAACCATTGACAGACATTAAATCGTAATTAAATCACATTATATTAATACTCTGCATGAATCATTCCCATAGCACTACATCAAATGAAACAAGTAATCTATCCACCTGTCCCAGCAGCACTCTGAGGGATATTTTCATATGTGCCAGCCTTTGACTTGGCCTGAAGGTTCTTCTCAGTCTTGATGTCTAGACCGGCGTTCTTGTTGGCTGCATTTTTTTTGGCCTCTAGCTTCTTCTGCCGGCAGGACTTGGCAGGTTCTGAGAGCATGCGGATCTGGCGTCGGAAGGCATTGAGGACCTGTATGGCACCGGTTTTGATTTTCTCCTGCTGGCCTTCCTCACTACCGTATTCGTCCGTGTTGGAGGCCTTGTACAGAGGCAAAACATGAAGTTGCTCATCCTCTGGTATTTTGCCTACTTCCCGGTTATCTTCTCTGGTCAATGTGCACACCTGAAAAAGATATATAGTATGAAGTCTACTACTTTCTTTGAAATGCTAATTAAACCACTGTATTCTATGCAACATTCAACTGTATATAAATACACATTTTAAAGACAAGTAAAGTAGTAATAAATGGTTTTAGGCTTAGTGCCTAAGGACATTAATAATGTGCGTGTGTGTATATGTGTGTGCATGCTTTAGGAGTACATATTGTAACACTATGCAGTTTTCCGTAAATTTGCTTACCACAGTGCTTCCACTGTGCATATTGTGAAGGTCTCTGTGAGCGTGTGCACAGAAGTCCATGCAAGCAGTGACCCCGGAGAAAGGACGGCCCTCTTTATACCCTAGGCGACAATCTGGAGCTCTGTGTTCATGTTCCACCTACGCAACAAAGTATTCAACGTTAGGACGTTTATTTCAGTATATATGCTATCTAGTTTTACTTATAGTTTATTTAGAGGTCTTTCTCCCCTGGTTAATGTGATTAAATAGACCAGTTAGACATTGATTAAAACTAATTGTTGCAGTTAGTAGTAAAATTAAGTCATAACGTTAAATATGTATTGTGGATGTGTTGTTACTGAAATAATTATTTGAAATTACATTTTAACTGATATTCCCACTATACTAGTGGAAAAAAAACTTACCTGGTTAGCATAAGCTTCAGGTGCTAATGATTTATACGTTGGACCCATTGAAGTGGCTAGGTTTTGAAGATGTTGCTCCAGTTTTCCCTCCTGGAAAAATATATGTATTATATATTATATATGCATATAATATGATATTTAAGATATCTTGTCTTATCTGTATCACGTTGCCCAAATTAGGATTGATTATTATAGGATTTACCTCTTTACTATCATCTCCAAGTAGCTTGAATTTCCTTGGAATTTTGCTCCTAGCAAACTTGCAGCCATTGTAATACATGCTCCAGGAACAGCCAAATGAGAAGGATGCTCCACAGGCTTCAGGATTTAGTCCTTGGCAGGCACATGTCCTCCTAAATGACAGAGGAAAAGTTATCCGTTATGTATGTTGTCAAGATGTAGAGGAAAAAAATAACCCAAAAAGGTTGGATGATGTGGAATAATAAATCATACTATTCGATCTAACAAAAGAATTCCCAGTTCTTGGAGATGGAGTGAAACCTTATGAGATATAAATTAATGATAATATTTACATAAAGTAAGAGTTTCTTGTGTGTGGTGATTAGTTGTACTCACTCCTCGTTGATTGCACAGCGTCTCTGGGTGTGGGCTCCATGCTTGGTTAAAGTGCTGCTCAACTCGAGGTAGAGATTGTCGGCCATATTTCGAGAGATGCCTTCCCAGATGAGAATGACTACGATAATGCAGGCGGTCGCGCACGTATGTCCGGCACGCTGCCTGACCAACACCAGCAGTTTCTCGTCAACGCTGCCACGCCGAATTACCTGCATTACACAGATAGGGCAGGTATTAGTATACATACGCAAGACATACATTGTGAATTATTTTATATGCTATTTTACTATTTAGTTATATAAGCAGACACTTATCCAAAGTGAATTCAGAAGTGTGATGTTAATGAGTAGGTAGGGTTTAGGCATCTCTAGAATACCTACAGGTAGGCTGCGGACACGTGGGGGAATCGAACCCTTTTGGCTGGGAGTCGAACCCCCTAGCCACTGCACTGCCCATTAAATCAATTAAAAACGTTCATACCCATTTGGCAATAGGACATCCTTGTGTGCTTTTCCCCTCCTTGCCTGTGTAAATGACTTTTTCAATTCTTATGGCACTACCAGTTAACCCAGACCTTTTGAAGAGAGATGACAGAACAAGCACAATATAAGTACTGAACATAATGGAGTTGAGTGTGTCTTTTAAATGGTACTTTTAAGAAATGTATCATATACCTTTTCTCCATGACCTCTCTTATAGCGGGGACACTCGGTGCTGCCCCCAAGTGAGTGTAATAAGGGCCCTCATCCTTCTCACTGATTTGTTCTAGAAAGAAACACAAAAATGAATACCGTCATACATAAGACAAGCAGATTATCAGTTTAGATTTTACATCGTATGATAATCAGGTTATTCTAAGACAAACAGACTCACCAACACAGTGGCAAGATGCAATGTCATACTGCGTTTTGATAGGAGTGTCTAGTAGGTTCTTTATGGGGGTATCCAGTAGCTTCATAGGAGATTCAATGAAGCTCTGGAGCAAAGGCTCCTTCTTAGGGGTGAAGTCATTGGGTCTTCGAATAGAGACATGGGATGAAGTGATCGCCGACTCCCCTCCGCCCAGATCTGCGTTGGTTGACAGTATTGTGACAGCCCCTGAGGACTCCAACTTTACCTGTGGCGAATTGAGGACAAAGGACTTCTTCTCAAACACAGGAGAAAGCTGATACTGCATCAGGCTTTGTTCCATGGTGGCCAGGATGTTCCCTGGCTTGTTGCTTTGTTTGCACATGGATTGAGTAAACTCCTGCTTGACCTGTGGATTTCCCATGGCCATCTCTCGCCTCTGGTACTCCTGCTGATGTATTCCCGGTGATGCAAATCGGGGTCCATTTTCCATTTTCACAGGTATTGGGCCTTGTTTCTCACCAAGGCTCTGAGGTGGATAAGGTGGTCCATGGCGCTCCTGACGCTGTAAAAGGTGCATTCGCAGGGCTGCATGCTTCTGAAAGTCTCCTTGGTTCCCCCCAGGTCCAAGAGGTAGTTGGTATGCCCTCTGTAATCGAGAGCATGAGTCTTTCTGCTGCTGCTGTTCTTCCTTAGAATACATTTGTCCAGAAACCTGTTGGTTTAATGTGCCTTGTAGTATTTGGGCATTTGAGCGTGCCGTTGTGTTTTGGAAGTCACTTTGGTTGGGTTGATGACAATGTAGCGTAGGCTGCTGCTGTGGGTGGCATTGTTTAAAACCCCCACTCCCTTGATTCACTGTGCCAAACTGTTGCCTCTGATGTTGCTGCCTCTCCACAGTGTTGCTGTAACCAAATGATTGGTCACTATGCTGGGAGTGTTGGATGTTGGACTGTGCAGAGTTTCTCCCATGCTGGTTGAGCTGGAACTGCTGCTGACCTGGATGAGGCTGACTGTGGGGTCTGTAGTTTGGGGACTTGAGCTGCTGCCCTTCAAACTGGGGCGGATGCGACATGGGACGTTCTAGACATTGCTGTTGTGTTGGTAAGAATTCGGGTGACAGTATTTCCTGCAGGTCTGGGTCTACATCGTGTAAGTGCTCTCGCTGCATGGGAGTGCGATAGCATTGACTTTTCTGGTCGGAAAGGTTGCACTGCTGGGAAAGAGCCTGCTGCATTGGAGTTTTAGAATTAGATTGCTGCCACTCAGGGACGGTGTTGTGCTGAGTTTGAGCACAATGGGATTGGACCTGTGTTTGCTCCTGTTTCATCTGCTGCTGTTGGAAATTGTTAGACACTGAGGTGTTATCTGTAAAACCTTCCTGGGTTTGAAAGTGTTGCACTGGGTCTGTCTCCAACATCTGCCCATTGGGTTTGGGATTAGGTGGCTGCTGATCTGACTGAGGCCTGTTTAGAAAGTCTTCCCACATATCTTGCTCTTGTGTTTTGGATGGCGGACCACTGCTTGAGTGCTGCTTGGATTGAGGTGTGTTTCGGTCAATCCACTGCCCCTGGCCGGGCACAGTGCATAATAAGTTGTTGCTCTGCTGGGTCTGGCTATCCAGTCCATTTTCTATCCCATCATGATGTGACTGTTGTGTTCCTGGTGCACTTTGTCGGCTTATCGAATTAGACCCCATAGAGCCAATACTGTCTGGCCCGGCTCTACACAAGCTCCCAGAATGTTGTTGAAAGTGCTGCATCTGGGGTTGCATGTTGTATTGGAGACCCCGATCACTTTCGGATTGATGGCCGGAACCAGGCTCCTCGCTCTGCCTCATTCCTTTTAATCCTGGGTTGGGAAAACCCTCCGACTCGCATCCCTTCCCTGCCTGGGGAGGCATGTTATGTTCCGGGAAGTTCTGATTAAACTCCTGGTTAGATTTCTTATACATGCCGTCAGGATTCTTTGGATAGCATTTTAGATCATTTTGATGTTGTGAGCCATTGGTTGGTCGCTCTCCCACCTGCCCTCGTGCAAAGTCACGTTCCTGACCAGGGTAAGGTTGCTGCTGCTGGTGCTCTGCTTCATAGTTGTTGGAGTATCCGTTCACTATATAGGGAGCAGAGTTGTAACCATTTTCATTATTGTGGCCTGATCTTGGTTTCTGTTGCAGTGATGCAGGCATCTGAGTTGAATTTGGGTAACCTGAGCTTAAAGAGAGGTGTTGAGCACCTTGGTTGGGCAGCTTTTTTGTTAGAGCTCCATTGACAGCCACTGGCAGTGACCCAGATGGTTGTGGCGCAATGGAAACCTGTTCCGGGTAATACTGAGACAGCGTCTTCTCTAAAAGATCACCCGGAGTGCCTTCCATTGTTGGGGGGGAGGCTGTAGCACCATTGGAAATTGAAAATGGTTGTCTTGAATGACAAAAAATATCCCCGTTTGGGAAATTACTGTTTATTTTGTCCAGTTTTGTCTCCTGCAGGGCATTGCAGTCAAAATCTGTCACCTTGGTCAGCTCAGGAAAGTCATCTACCAGACTAGAGCTCATATCCTCATTTACTTTCATATCAGAATCCATTTTGAGTTTCTTAGGCTGGTGAACCAACATAGTGTCGTCCGGGAGTGCATGCTTCAACTCTCTGTTCATGGTGTAGGGCCCTGGACTGAATAGTCCCTGTGCTGAACCAGGGCTGTCGCAGTTCTCTTGGGTTCTTTTCACAGAGTTGACCCCTGCACTGGGCTTGTAATGGTTCCAGTTCTCGTGTCCATTAATCTGTGCTCCCTCAGGAGACTGGGTTCCATTGTGGAGTTTGGTGGTAGCCGCCTGGTTGGGATTTTGGGTCGTGCCAAATTGTGCTAATATCAGACTTTCTTCCGTCTCATGGCTAGACTGTTCTGTTTCCATCTGGTCTGTTCAGAGTCCATCCACGAAGCTGCCCTCTGTGTGTCCTGCACAACACAAGAGAGAGGGAGATGTTAGTATCCAAATAAAAGTAATGCATTGCTTTTATTAAAACATAAGTTTGACGTTGTTTTTAAATGTGTCTTGTCTTGCCGATTTTCATGGTTGTCAACAGGTCAGCTCATTGCTACATGCTATGCTAAAGTGAATGAAGACAACATATAGTAGTATAGTTCAATAGTGTGTTTAAATAATTTCCTTGCTGTATGTATCAGTCGGCAAGCTGCTGTTGTCTCAAAATAAGCTAGTGTTCAACCCAATCTCATCCCTACACACATACTGTCCATGTAGAAAGACAACAGAGGTCAGAACACAAATCAAGAAAATAAACACAGGGATAAATATGGCTCAATGAACTTAAGCATGCTCATTTTTCATCCGCTAAAATCTGAAAAGCCAACCAAAGTGTTCCGCTTATCATAATCTGTATCCCCTCAATACCTCACACAATGTTCTAGTATATTGTTCAGCCAGGAGATCTGTCTGACCAATCTGGGTGAATTGGGGAAGAAATACAACTTGTCAGCTGTCAACCTTTTGGAGCTCCTCATCCACAACATTGTTATGTTAAATGTGGAAATGACATTCTACTAATCTGGTTTCGAAAGGCACATTGCTGAATTGCAGTTGTGTACTTTTCCATCATAGGCATGTTATATTTATCGCTGACTTTATCGTGGACTATTTGAATAATGGAAGTCGTGGATGATTAACGATCTGACTCATGGTTTGGCAGGTACTTGAAAAGCTAGTTTAAGCAATACATCTACCCATTTCAAGTACTTTGTGTGTTTGTTCAATTACTGTTTTGTTTCTTTTGGAAATTCATGCCTAGTGCATTTCCCATGAAAGATAGTCCCTGTTATATAGAAAGCTGTTACCAGGCTGTATAGGTTGAGCTCTAAATAAGGTTTTATTATGCACAGACCAATCTCTGTAGTGTATCTCTGTTTAATCCTCATCTTTTCCAAACCCCCTTCCCCCTCCTGCACAGGGGGAATAATGGAGGAACGCCATTGATTTTTTTCTGTGCCACCCTCTTATTATTAATGCATGTCACATCTGCAACATCTGCAAAACAATTACAGTGCAGAGGCTGAAAAGAGAGCTGCAGTCTAATCCATCATAATTATGAGCAATGCCTTTGCAGTAGATAAGGAATAAGGAAACCAAGGAGGTCCAAGAAGGTTTGGTGAATATCACTGGTTGGTTAGTTCGACTGACTGAAAAAATCTATCTATTCAAGTGCATCTGTGTTAGTATCAAAGTGTGTTTGAGAATGTTTGAAGAACGCCACACATAATCCAAGAATAGCATGGTAAGATCCCGTCCAAATATGTCCCAATTCATGTACTAGTCATGATTGATTCATCTAACGCCTCCTTACCATCAAGACAAATACTGAGAAGATGTAACTGTGCTTTGTCACCACCATGTTTAACCCATAATAGCAGTCCCAAAACAGAATGCATAAACATCTATAATTTTGCGTTTTATGTCATCATGAGCAATTTAAGTCGGTAAACCGCTGAACCATTAAAGCTTTCGTTTGAATACACATATAAAACCTTTTTGATATTTGTCCTTTTTGACCATTAAGATCTGAGGAAATGCTTGAGATACGTCTCTGACCACAGATGAAAAACATGGCCGCCACTACTTTGAAAACATAATTTGTTCCAGATTTATATTCCCATGAAAGCGCTGCTGTTAATGCAAACATACTAAAGGGGTTACTGTAGGCACTGGTGTTTAGGGGGGAAAAGAAATCATACTCAAGGAACTGTGGTAAAACATTTTTTTGGCACAATAGTGCATTAACAGCAGATCATTTCATGCTGTTTGAATAGACCAATGCTGCAGAAATAATTGCTTTTCTAGACATTGAACTGTATAATTCTGATCGGATTATTACATCTGGAGTCTATTACAGCTTCCTATTAATTCAGCACAAATCTTCAAACTACATCTATTACTACAAGCCTGAAAAGAATGTTACAAAATACCCAACCAATATCTACCATATACAGTATATATACACATATATGTATAACATACTCACTATGGTGCTATCAAGTACCATATTTTTATATTCTCATACAATTTAAAATGGCAGTAATATAAAACAAATGCATCAAAATGTAAAATGTCTCCTTGGAGATAGTGACATGAGCTGCATTTGCATTTCGCAGTTGTGTCTGGAGAGGAGGACAACTGCCAACAGCAAAGATCATTAATGTCATTAATATACAATGAAAAGTCTATTCTGTATCCAAATAGGCATTTTTTATGCCATTTATTTCTCTGTTATTCCAGTCCATCAACACGTTGTCTTTGGCACATACTTTCTCACAGAATATGTTTTATATCATTCAGAAGCTTTGCTAAACAACATTGTAATCTCATTCAAAACAAACGCTCCCAGTGCTTACTTAAGAGCTCGGACCTCACGCTACACAGGCTTGGAGAGTATCAATAAAAGAAAAACGTGCGCTTGTTTGACGTGCGTGAAAACCGCTCGTTTGCAACCAGACTCAAACCAACTATGGCTAAAATAACGATGTACCCCCTTGTGTCAGCGCCCCTCACAGAGACATTAGCTGTCATGTGGGACCACCTGCTGTTCTTGTTTTTAAATCTTCCGCTAACGAAGCAGCCTGCTTCAGCAGTGGTCCTGGGATACTGTCATTACTGCTACGAAGCCAGTGAGCCAGCTGGCCGTTAGTTGGCGTGTAGGAGACCAAGGACAATGGTAACTTTGCCAGGTCGGAGGGGTTAAGATAATGATAACAAAGGTGTTCAGGGACAGGTGTGCCTGTTGGATAATTATGTCTTTCTTCTATATTCAGTCAACGCAGAGATGAGGTGGTATTCCAGTTGGTCATATTCAATATCATTGAATTATTTGTTAATTAATTGTCCTGAGGATACTGTGGTGTACTAATAGTTGAATACCTTACACCAAAAAGAGCGTTCTATTACATGAAAACAAGAGTACATGTGAGATTAAAAACAACATAAAATACTTCTATAATAATGCCATGGTCTTAACTGGAAAGTCCTTGTGACAAATAAAAACAAACCAAACGAAGATGTGAAAGTCTTTACATGCCAATCTGACATTAATTGTTGCAAGGTATCTAATTATTAACTTTTTATGTCCTATTTTAAACCACATTACTGCTTTTGTATTGTGTGTGTGTGTGTGTGTGTGAGAGAGAGAGAGAGAGAGAGAGAGAGAGAGAGGAAGAGAGAGAGAGAGAAAAAGAGAGAGAGAGAGAGAGAGAGAGAAAAAAAGAGAGAGAGAGAGAGCAGAACAGAGAGAGTAAGTGCGCTTTTTAAATAGTATGTTTGCATGTTCTGGTTTAAATCCCCCCTCCTCCCACACACACACACACACACACACACTCACACACGCACACACACACACACATTCACCTAAAAATGTCTTTTTGGTCAACCTAGTTGTTAAATAAAGGTGCTACTTGGGTCTGGGTTTGCTGTGAATGTACCACCCTGCTGCAGACCCTACAGAACAACCACCTCTCTCTATCTCTGTCTGAATCTCTCCCTGTCTCTCTCTGTCTCTGTCTCTGTCTCTGTCTCTCTCTCTCTCTCTCTCTCTCTCTCTCTCTGTCTCTGTCTCTGTCTGAATCTCTCCCTGTCTCTCTCTCTCTCTCTGTCTCTGTCTCTCTCTCTCTCTCTCTCTCTCTCTCTCTCTCTCTCTCTCTGTCTCTCTCTCTCTCTCTCTCTCTCTGTCTCTCTCTCTCTCTCTCTGTCTGTCTCTCTCTCTCTCTCTCTCTCTCTCTCTCTCGCTCACTCTCTCTCTCTCACTCTCTCTCTCTCTCTCTCTCTCGCTCACTCTCTCTCTCTCACTCTCTCTCTTTCTCTCTCTCTCTCTCCCCCTCTCTCTCCCCCTCTCTCTCTCTCCCCCCCCCCCCACCCCCCTCTGTTGTGTCGTGTGTG
>OMKP01057696.1:0-13396 GCA_900302375.1 Bathygadus melanobranchus | reverse complement strand
CAGCTTCATCCATCAGGCTGTCCCCCTTACTCTGCCCCCACTCCCCCCCACTGACTCTGGACTAATACAACCCCACCCCCTCCACACGCACACACATACATACTTTAGCCACTTTACTACTGAGCCACTTTACCCAGTTCAACTGCTGCTATAAGTACTTTTTGCACTGTCATTGTATATATTGTATTCCACCCCTGTACATTGTACCATACATATCAATTCTTGTACATTTTTTTACTTTTATTTATTTTTTTATTTTTTTTGTTATTTATATTTATATTGTTTTGCTATGCACCGTGGATGAGAGGGAAACGCAATTTCAGCCCTCTGTATGTCTGTACATATATTGGTTTGACAATAAAGCTGACTTTGACTTTGACGTTTTCTGGTAATTCAATAAATAAATAGTCTGTATAAAATAAGCACATGGTTAAGCCTATTTTTGGTGTGAATTAAACACTTGACGAATGAAAATTACTGATGTGTTTTGTCATTTGATATCTCATTTGAAGATGCCTTCTTTCATTTTGTCCCTAGTGCAAAGAATAGAACAACTATAGAACTATAGCTTCTGGTAAGTTCAGAATATGGCATTGCTTTACTGTAATGCAGTCTTTAAAAGCTGGAAAACACTTATGGCATATCACAATATGCAAAATCTAAGACAATATCTGGTCTCATATCATGATATCGATATAATGTTGATACATTGCCCAGCCCTAGTGTGTGTGTGTGTGTGTGTGTGTGTGTGCATGCATGGAAGTGTATCCCCACTGTTTCACAACCTGAGCCGTAGTTTCTGCAGCTTGCTGTGGACATTCTTTAAGACTAAGGTCTTCGTGAAGTCCTTCCCCGGCTCCCATTCTTCCCACAGCAGCTCTGGGGAGGTCTCCACACCCAGGACGCAGTACCTGCTGCTGGGTGTCCATCGATGGAGCTCCCGTGGTCGCCGGGGCACCCCTGGTTGCTGCAGGCTGTGACACTGTTGAATATGTGCAAGGAAACAGCTCAAGGATACACCAGGTGAAAAAGCATTGGGAAGTTAAATATTGCATTACATCGCAATGTCCACTAGAGGGGGCTCTAACATTTCCACAAAGCCTGTTACCATTCTAGCTTTCTATTCCTTATGATGTATAAAGGAGGGAAGAGCAAAAGAAGGATAAGGGAGAGGAGTAGATTGAGCAGTTTAGTTGTATTATAGTACCTTTGAAGTATTATTATTATTATTATTATTATATGAATATGATATAATATACCACTGCCTAGTATTTCCATTAATTGTAGAACGAAGTAGGACACATAAACACCTCCATAGTAAAGCAGGCTGCATTGTAACACTAAGCCTTGACGGAAATACAAAATAACATTGCTTCTTATGCTGTAACTCCAACCCCTCTACAGTATGTGTGTGTGTGTGTGTGTGTGTGTGTGTATGTGTGTGTGTTTGGGACTTACTCTAACATCATCCATGTTGCTTTTGGTGGTGCACCCTGAGGATGGCTCCAGGTGGAGGGGATTTTTAACCTGTGTCAACATGACTGAAGAGAAACAGTAGGTGGTAACTGGGGATCAAAGGTCAGAGAAGTCAAATGTATTCTAGTATGACTCCCAGACGAAAGGTCCTGGTTTTCAACCCCAGTGTCTGCATGCCTAATCCCTACCTGTATCTAAAACACATTCACTCAAAGTCACTTTGGATAAGTTACTAGCTAAATAGTAAAAAGTCAGTTTAACAGGGTAACTAAACTATGAATACTGAATATATGACAAAACAAACAACAAACAAACAGGGTGCTACAGGTTCAATAATATACGGTGAAAAAACGCCAAACTCGTTCAAAGCTAATTTAAATTAAATCTTGCATTCGTTAAACAGTGTTCTCGCCTCCCTTTGAATACTGTAAGGTTAAATAATGTAAATGTATTGTAAACACCACCATAGTTAGCTGAAGCGACGTTTCCAATGGCAGCAGAAGGCGCTTCCTCGTCGCCATGGCAACGATGGTGGCTCGGAGGTCCATATTTAGCAAGCGGAGCTTCCGCACAAGAAAGGCGAAGGCGTTTAAATACGTGTTGATGTGTGTAAGTTGTATGTCCAATCATATATAAATTTGTTCTCATAAATTAGATTACATCTGCTTTGAAACGGTTTAGACTTTGGTACACCCAAATTCGTTGTGACCGTTTTCAGGTGGCATTGTATCGCCTAATAATAGAAAAAATTCGATATAATAATAGAGATAATTGAAAATAAGTATATTATATAATAATGCAATTATTGTTCAGTAAATATATGATTATGGACTAGCTTGTTGATGTTTTCAGCTAATTTGTGTTAAATAACACGTCAGCGTTGCGGACTTCGTCTTTCCACTGTTCCCCACTGGCCAGGGCCTTCTTGCATTAATAACTGGGTATAAAGGGGGCGCTGGCACTCTATTTCTTTTTTTTTTTTTACCGTAGCTACTACGGTGAGGAAGCCGAGCTGCGGGCTTAACCGATCGCATTGTACTGACGATTATATACGAAGTCATATTATTGGAAAATACTAAAGCATATAGAGAGTGAAAGGCTCGTGGCTTTAGTTAACAACTACTCACTGGAATATTTCCTTCTTTCATTGGACATTCAAGGACACAGCGATTAGCGATTCTTACCGTGTTTTCATGCAGTGGTTTTTTTGTGTGTTTGAAGATTTCTGCTTAGACACCCCTATCACAACAGATAATTTCCATGATATATACTGTATATGGCATGGGAAGGAGCAGGATTGTCATTATGCAAGAGAGGGTAAAGTGGGTGTGTTAGTGAACACGTGCTTGTAATGTTTGTAATTGTAGTAGTAGCTAATACTTGTTGAATTTGTGTTTCTGTTATCACCTGTAGGCCTATAGCTAGGCAAGGAGCTGAATGAGATGGTCCACCAGGATCAGTACAGCACCTTCTTGATCCAGGTCAGATTGCTTTGTAGTCTTTACCTCAGTCTCCACTCCCCATATCGCTGGAGCCACAATGACAATGTCTTCTGACCTCAAGGATGAAGGGGAGGAAAGGGTGAGTGTACTTCCAAAGCTGTGGTGAAGCACCACTTAAAGGAATATTTTACTCTAAAAGTACAGTTCTATCAATTATGGGTTAAAACATGGTAAGTATGTGTCAAAAACAACTTTTGCGCAGGGTGAGGGTGAACTTCTGAGCACCCCCCAGCTAAAACTGCCAAGTGTGGCGCTGTTACATCACATTGCTACACTTTTAGAGGTCGGGACATAGGAATTAACATGGAAGCACCTTTTCTGTAAGCCACTGCAAATGATCTAGAGCGCCAAATACAATGTTATCCAAATGACACATAGTTACACTTGTCTACAACATGCTATGTTCTATAAATAGTCATGACAAACTCCCATTCTTATTAAATTGAGCTCAAAATCGACTGTCACGTTCCCCATAAGCCATTGTGCGGCTGAAAGCAAGCAAAGATGGCTATCTATTCTGATGACTCTTAGAGATATTGACAGCGGCTGGTGCAGATGACATCTCATCAATTTGAACAGATTTTATGTAGGAAGGAGGCTTGGTGGTTGTTTTGCCCAACCCAGTCCTGACTGCATTTAATGCAGATTGTACATATACATATTAAAGGTGTGTAGCTTTTGTAATAAAAATATCTGCTTTTATTATCACAACCCGTAAAGGCATGGTCTCTATTGGCAGTCAAAGGGATGTCTGGGATTTGCATGTTAGTGGGTGTTAGCATGATATTGTGATGTGAGTGAATTTTGTTTTCATGCATATAATACACTTAACCTTCAGCTGCCCTTTGAATCTGCATATTATTAATTTCATTTGTATGTAACAGTAAAACCAGCCTTTCCTCGTCGCGGTACCTGTGGACGGTGCTCCATCATGCTGTGCATTTTGGGATTTGAGTTTAATAGAAATAGAAGCCTGAGAATGAGGGCTTACATATTTTTGGCAAGATCTTCATTCATGATGGCTAAAGGACTGGCCAATATATGGATATTATACCAGCAACATGTGCCTCCTAGAAAACAAACTTGATGTGAAAGCAGAGCGTTCTACATCCTCTCACATTATAGGCCAGGGGCAGGTGAAGATGGATCCCGCTAAGGTAACCACAGTGGAAGAATGGCCCCTCTAATCAAATCACAGGACATCAGTCCTTTTTATTAGCCACACAGAAATACACACTTCAATACACGCTGTGAGCGGCGACACATACACACACATGCATTTACAGTGGTTGCCGGTGGAATGTACACTCTGCATTTATCCCATCCTAGCCGTCCTCCCCCAGGGGAAGCCAGGAGCAGTGGGCAGCCATCAGCACGGCACCCGGGGACCAAGTCCAAGTGCTCAGTCCCGTCCTGGTCAGGGACCGAAGAGCAATCTGTTCTGCATGTTTTTTGTTGTGGGGAACCCGGGTGAGCACGGGGAGAATATGCAAACTCCACACAGAAAGGCCCGGGAAACAGCCCCGACATGTTGCACCATGCAGGACTTGAACCCACAACCTTCTTGCTGTGAAGCAACAGTGCTACGCACTGAGCCACCATGCCACCTCAATCAGCTGCAGCGCCACTTTGTCTCAGCACCTGCCCTTTCTCAACCAGACCCTTGAACCGAGTGGACGTGGATACAATGTAGAGGGGATGGAGTAACTGTAGTTGTCAGTGAAAAGGGGGCTTTATTTACTAGCTTGGGGCATGTTGTGAGGAGAGGATTTGAAGCACCAATTCAGAACTTCTCTGATGTGGTGATTCCGTTCCTCGGAACGCTAGTGTATCGACTCATCTGACACATGGGAATCCTAAAAGGAAGTTGGAGAAGCATAGAGAGCTGGAGCAGATGGCCGGAACTCTGAGAACTTGCTTTAAGAAGCAGAATTGCCAGAATCACCATTCCACTGCCAAATACCCGGATGGATTGATCAGGTTGGCAAGACAGGCCTGCTTGTCTCCGGCAGCAATCTCTCTCTGGACATCCATATTAAATCCCTGCTGGAAAGCTGTAATGAATCCCCTCTCATTCCGCCAATTCCCTTGGGCAAGGGTGCGGAACATGACCACATAGTCTCTTACTGACCATCCTCCCCGACGCAAATTCATGAGCAGCCTCTTGAGTTATCTCAAGAGATCTTGAGTATCACGGGGTGATCAAGGATGATCTGTTCAACACATCTGACTGAATAACGTTCGTAGCTGTGCTAACTCTGCTGGGTTCATTTTATGGATTATTCTTGCTAGAATGAGTCTTCAGTTTGGACCCAAAAACAGAGACACATTCACAACACAAAAATGTAAACAGAACACAACTCTGCCATACGGCTAAACTGAACTAAGACTAAAACAGAACTATAACTAACTATATCACTCACAGGAGGAAGTCCACCACCTTCAGGAGTAAGCTGCTATAGCTGCCCTCAGAAAGACCACAACCACGATAAAAAAGACATCAAATATAGATATGTTCAGAAGTTTTTCATTAAGGACTACGAAGCTAATGGTCTAGCCTTCATTCTGCCATCGGGTAAAAACGAGAGCAAGAGGCAGAGATATACCCAGAAAGTCAGTTGGCTACTCCAGGTTAGGCAGCCACTCACCAGCCCAAAGTCATTGAAATGTTGACGCTTTCCCATATCATTCGCAGAAACGTTTGCTCAATTGTAAGTTTATTTTTATAAATTCGACAGACATCAAAATCAAAGAACTGCTGTTGCATTTAAAGTGAAATATATTACGATCTAGATTTTTGTAAATTAAATAACATACACATAATATAAAGATGATGTACAAAACATGGGAAAATGCTATAGGTTACACATTAAGTGCAGTATAGGAAAATGCTTTCAAAATAAGAATTCAAACGGATAATGGCTCAGACTTATACAGGCCTACTCACAAAAGATTTCCATTAAGATATATGGTTTGAAATGAAAATGTACACATAACACATTTTCTTTACAGTTACAGACAAAGCAGATTTTGGTTTCTCATTCCACTCACGTGTATTGGATATACATTTTAACAGCTCTCTTTTTTTCGTATTACTATATATGAAATGAATGTCACAACACATAAAATGACATGGTAGCCAATATTTTTCAAGTATTTGTAACGGACCATTAAACAAATGTAACTGTATAATACTGACAACATTCTCACAGTATCCTAACTTGGTCACACAATAGGTCTATCTGCATTTATTTTATGAAACAATAAGTTAGGAAGGTAGGCTACAGGTAGGCCTACCACATGATCCATATCATTTGTGGTCTATTTCATCCCCAATGCCCTTGCATGTTAACAGATGGGCTCAGGTAAACAGGCCTATTATAAAACATGTTTTTGCTGTTTTCTTCTTTAAATTCTTCTCACTATAAGCGCATGATGCCCATTGCTATTCAGCTAACTGTTAATGTTAACTGGAAATGCAGTTTACATGTGATTTGAAAAAAAAAACATCTAGGTATAAACACAGCAACCTCTCTGGCCCAATGTCTGTAGATCGAATCCACACCACCTTGGTTTGCCCCCTCGTCACCAAAGTCTCTTACCATATTGGAAACGAAGGATAATAAATACACAAGGCATTGCGATAAGTTGGTAATGAATCAATGCGATTGTAAACCTTGTGGGACTTGTGCACTATAGGAAGAAAGTACCTTAAAAAAAACAGCCCATCATTCTATCTATAGACAAAGCCTATTCTTCATCCCAGACCCCTCCTCTTCCTCGTCCTCACCGTACCTCCCCCCCGCCCCGCCTCCCGTGTGCCTCAGGATGCCAACAGCCCCAAACGACCCCGGCCCCCGCCTCATCAATTCTATCTCCTCGTCGTCACTCTCATTATTATCATCCTCATCCTCGTCATCCTCTTGCTCCCCCTCCAGCTCTTCCTCGTCCTCCAGGCCGGAGCTGTGGCTGCCGTCCTGTGGCTTGGCGTTGTGTTTACCTGCCCCAGAGCTGTCCGTCCCAGCCTGATGTGTGGAGGCGGAGGCTGTCTGCTCCTTAGCTTTACGGCTCCTCTTCCACTTCATCCGACGGTTCTGGAACCAGATCTTCACCTGCGACGAACAGGAATCTTTAAATACACATGGATGTACGCCTACATTGTGTGCCAGGGGTATTGGTCTGCAATGTTATTTTAGAACCACGCACCATTTCAACATGGTTTTGATCTATATTTTTGACATTTTTTAAAATAAATTAATTAATCCTGCAATAGGCTTAATATTCTTGTGGAACAATAATGCCACTCTAAATGATATAGGCTATGTTGTATGCCTACCTGAGTTTCTGTGAGCATCAGAGAGGTGGCCACCTCAAAACGCTTGGGTCTGGACAGGTACTTGTTGAGCTTGAACTGGTTCTCCAGCTCCAGCAGCTGCTGACTGCTGAAGGCTGTCCGAGGCCTCCGGCACTTCCCCAACAAACCCGGCTGCGAAGACGCTACAGAGAGATACAATGAAATGTTATGCATTTTATGACCCTATACTTCCATAATTTATACCATAACCGTAAATGTTCCCCGACTGTAGATTTATTTGGGTTGCGGAGCACTTTGTTCAACTGCAAAATATGCTTGGGCATATTTACTTTTCTTGTTTTAAATGCGTTTAACTTCTCCGTTTGCCTACCTTTCGGTTTTGTCTGTTGACGTCTGGTTTATGGTCCTAAGTGGTTGACGTGAGGACACGGGGATATGATACGGTTATATAGGGAAGTCATAAAATTTCATAGAGGTGCATTACCTTAATGAAAACGCTATAAATGGCATCTATTAATTTCCTTAATGAAATCATATATGCCCCTTTTTCAGTTGTTACCTTAACCAATAAATATCAATAAATTCTACCCAAAATAGGCCCTTAGAACATTATCATTACCGGGTCCTTTGGGCAATAGTCTAAGGCCTACCTGCGTGTTTACCATCGGAAACATGCAGGTAGGTCTATCAAATGCTTAATTAGATTTACAAAATGGCTTACTGCAATTAGGCCATAAAATGTTAAACACCGTTTTTTTTTTATTAACGACGCGAAATGCAGCTAAAATAGCAGAATAAAACAATTATTGATTGATTAATTCAGCCATTTTAATAGGCTACAAAAAATACAGATAGGCCTCGTTTAAGTTTAGGCCTTTCAAAGTACACCCCAGGCCTAATAATAAAAAAGCTATATAGGCCTAAGCAAAGCAAAAATAAATCGAAATCAACTTCTACAACGGATAGCCTCCAATAAAAAAAGTCCTCCTCATCTTAGGTCATCTATTAAAAACGAATATTTCTTCACTAAATTATGAGTGGGCCTATTATTATTAGGTATTATTAATTATAATAATAATAATAGTAGTAGTAGTAGTATTGGTATTATTGCTGTTAGTTGTGTGATGTATTATTGTTATTATTACGATTACTATTATTATTATTATTGTTATTATTATTATTACTATTATTGTTATTATTATTACTGTTATTATTGTTATTATTATTGTTGTTGTTATTGCTATTGCTATTATTATTATTTCTGCTGTGTGTATTAGGCCTGCCTCTGAGTATTCTGCTGTGCCTACTAAACAGATAAAGACGATGAATAAGAAACAGAAATAAAAGTCTATTAATAGAAATAATTACCTGCGTATTCTCCGAGTCTGGGAAACATTCCAGCTCTGATCCACGATTCCAGATGGGGGGACCCGGTCAGACCTGACACCTTAAACTGCTCTGGGCAAGGCTGGACCAGATGGTTGAAGCCCGGGTATAAGAAGGCGGGGTGCTGGCCTCCCAGAGCAGCCAGGTGATACATGGAGCCCGGGTACAATCCTGGAAGAATCGACTGGGGCATCGTGGGAAATCCCGACTGGGCGTAGTTGAGGAGCGGGGATTTAGAGAGCAAGCCAGCCGGGATTTGAGTGTGGTTGTTCGGAGTCCGCCGAGGGGAGGGTGTCTCGGAGCCGTTGCAGGACACCGGACTGTTGCCGGGGCTCCTGCCGTACGACCCCGACGACGCGTCGTCCCTGTCCGTCTGGTGGGCTAGGAGTGCATCGATGCGAAAGTTTTGGGATTTTTCGATGCTGGTCTTCATTTCTCTGCCTCTTCAAAAGTATCCAACAGCAGTGATAATTCTACCACAATAAACTACGATTGGATGTGTGTTGCGTATATCACACAGTGCAGAACATTAAAAAAAAATCATCAAGATCAACGACAATGGTTGGTCCTCTCTCTGTGCAGCAATTCCTTCGTACTGGCTTTCCTGTATCTTAGCTCTTAGTTAAAACCACGTTCCACGCTGTCATTTGGGAGTTGGCAACCCAACCCCCGGCGCAAAATTCCTCCCGAATCTGCTCTTCGCTGATTGGTCAAACGACCGCAAGTTCAGGGTTGTCAGACATCCTTCTTCCAAAGAAATTAAACCCAAACGATCATCTTCAATTGCTTTCACGCTTGTAAAACGATCTTTAAGTCACCTTCACACGCCCAGAGGTAGCAGTGGTTGCGGAAGTGAAATAATGATGCAGTATTTTTACTTTTAAAGGTTTAATGAAGCCTTATCCAGAAACATTGGTTCATTTGATGTGCCGGTTAGCCTATCAGTGTCCCTGCACCTCAGCTTCAAGATAAGAAACTATATGAAACTACTTTGTCAAGCTTTCACTGCCTCTCTCTGCCTGTCTGTCACTCTGTATGTCTGTCTCTGTCTCTCTGTCTGTCTTTCTGTCTCTGTCTCTCTCTTGTTTCTCACAAACATTATTTTAGTCTTGGGCTCTCTCTTTCAGACATGTAACACGCATACACACACCACTCACACAAACACACACACAGACTCACACACTCAACAGTGTTAATTAACATCACCTTAAAGAGAAGATAACATAGCACATCATCAGTTTACACCAGAGGATCCATTAAACTTTATGGCCTGGTCGGATTTGAGTGAAACTGTCTTATCGCGCGGCAGACTACTTGATTACCGCTCATCCACACATCACGGAGCAAACAGCTAGGCAGTAAACATAACACACTAGAAAACGTCACCCCACCTGCAGACCAAGGCTGGCCGTTCCATCTAATGAGGCTTTATGGTCCGCTTATGACCCAGTGCTGTTGGGTTGCTGCTATAGCAAATCAACCCCCCTCCTCCCCCGTAACCCATAGTTTATGAATTCTGGTTATCTGCTGTTGTGTGTTGTATACGCACATTCACTTCCACTTAGTCAAGTGAACTAAACTAGCGAAACAAAACAAATAAAATGGCGAATGGAAAAAGGGGAATCTGTAAAGAAACGCTGTTTCGTTACGAGACGAGTTGATAGCCACAAAGCGTCTCTTTAAAGACATGTGGAGGTGCCTCTGTAGTCATTTGTGTACTGGGAGTACTCTATATGTAGCCTACAAGGCCGACTTGGGTTGATTCGGTAGGTTTTTTAATGACTGATAAGAGGCAGGCCGGCCTTGGAAAAAACGGTTCTTACTTCAAAGACAAACAGGACAACACCTGTTGAATGACGCTTATAAACTGATCCCTGCGTGTGTGTGCGTGCGTGCGTGTGTGTGTGTGTGCTTCCATCTGCTTGCCCCCTGTGCATGTTTGCTAAAGTGCTTTGTCAAATACAACACAAGCTATCCCGCCATTATTATGAAAGTTCATGGCGTCGTGTCAGACTCAACAAATACTTTTCTGCTGAAGTATCTCTACACCTTCGGATAATGAATGTCCCCTTGCTGTAGGTTTTGATTGACAGGTTGAATCGGTCATTAGAGACTTCATGCAGACACAATGTGTTCTATTAATGAACACTATATTGTATTACTGTATGTTATTTAGATGCAATATGAAACGCCTCGCTCATATGGGTGAGAGACTACAGGTGACACCTATATGGCAAAAAAAAATGATGAAAGATGACCACAGCTTGTTCAAAGAAAATGATCTGTGAAATGACGTGCGATTTTGTTTCTCACAGGTGATCTAGTAATCTATTCTATTGGTATTTGCTTTAAAAGCAATGTAATAGCCTAAGCAGAGACACAGACGGCATGCGATGACGTGCGGTGTGTAAACGCGTGCACACCGACCAGCGCGCCAAGTCGTTCCAAAACGCTGACTCCTGCCTCTTCAATAATTGGAATGATTTCCATTCCGTGCGATCTCATCTTTAGCGGTTTCATCAATTGAGCCATTACAGTTGGCCTGCAATCAGCCCAAGAGATGCACGGAGTCCCGCTCTAGCGGTGTGGACACCACGCGGCTTGCCCATGCATTTCTGTACCCGATTAACTCTTTGACTTGTCTTCTACGGTTTTTTTTGTACCGCTATTAACCTCGCTGGATGGCCGGACCTGTAATGAGTGAAGCATTACGATGGAACCGTCTCATAATGGCTCCATCATAGAGGTTGTAAACGCTGACTGTAAAATGATCAAAGCCCTCTGATCTGCTCTCTGCAAGATAGCGGACAAGAAGACCATTGTTACTGTTCGTTGGTGCGTCGTCGCTGTATGAATGCACAGTTTTGTATTTACATAATCGAATTTACAACACACCAAAAAACTACACGAGAGAGTTAGTCAAGAGAGGGTCATGGAGTCAATGCTGTCTTTCAAAACTGAAAGCAAATTTCAATCATTAGCTCACGCTGCATCTGTTTTAAAGAACTAATTTCACACCAGCGACAGATAAGGAGGCTGGTAATATAACAGCGTTTGGATTTATGGTTGTAGAACGATTAACAACGCCAAACAAAGGACTCTGTGTGTTCGATTACACCAATCATACGTTATAATTTACTGACAAAGGGGTGATCTAGCCATAAATACATATGATTCATACACTTTGTACAGCACTAACTTTATTATAGCGGCGGACCACAAGATATATTACAGGCTGTTATGCATCTGATAGTTGCATGAATCAACTTTCATACTTCAAATCAAGATGAATATCAAGTTGTTGTGACATAATATTTGATGTAAGAAAGGTCATTTTCCTTTTGTTTTCTACATTGAAACTACAGCAGTTCAGTTGTACAGAGACCGTCTAGCCCAGAGTCAAAACGTGTCAGACAACCTAGTACTCCTCTGTGTATAAATACTTTATTCTGTGTGAAGATGTACTCAAAGAGAACAAGGTATGGAGCATCTTCACTCCCAGAATTTGACATCAGAGCCTTTTCATATAGGCCTGAACACTTCAAATTTAAGGTTTAAGAATAACAGCCACTTTACACACACTCGTACACACACACACACACACACACACACAGTACCAATGTGTACATAAAGAGCAGTCATGGAGTGGCATGGATGCTAAACACACACACACACACACACAGCCTCCGCATGGTGAGTCTGGCTCCCACATTATCTCTCTCTGGAGCCCATTATCGCGGCTCTCGAGGCGGCAGTAAAAAGAGCCATTCACTCGGCCTCTATTCATACACAAATGTGACACGGAGGTTAACCCCAGGGGTGGTCGCGTCTGACCTCTGGTTACCAGGCCCCCCGGCCCAGCCATGCCAGCACTGTGCACGGAAATGTGGAATCAAATCAAAAAGAGAGCACTTTACCTGATTAAGACACCGCCCGCTGCTCCTGCCTCGCCACAGATACCCATCGTTTGTAAAAGCAAAGTGGTAAACCAAATATGTACATAAAACAAGATGTAGATGCCCCCCCTCCCACACACACACACACACACACACACACACAGGTGTGTGTGTGCCTGTGTATACATATAATATGCTGAAAGGAAGGTTGATTGCTTACAGCATTATTGGTATTGGTGTGATATAATGTAAATAAATGTATCGTATAAATGAGGAGATTCACTGGAGTCAGTCTGCTCAGTGTTGAATCATGTCTACTGAATTCAATCTAGTGACAAAGGCAGCAGAGGATGTATTCATCCATGCCTTGATATGGAATGTTCATTTGACGATAAGACAAGTGTTTATTATGCAGTTGGATGAACATGCATAAGAAGCCCAACTTGTGTTTGTTCAGTTAGCATAATGATACTGATGGTTATAGTTATGGCTATGTAATATAAAATGATATTATATATAATATAACACATATAATTATATAATTGATAATGATGGTTATAGTTATGGCTATATACATGGTTATGCTAATAGTTGTAGATCGTTGACCATGTCTTCCCTGGACACGTCGGTCCATTCCACTAATCCCACCCTGACAGATAGGCCTTCATTTAGCACATTGTTCCTTCCTATTATCCTATCCTGTGTTGTGAACTCTATTGTCATGCCCCTTGTCTTGCCCTGATTGGCTGGCTAATGGACCGCTGGGGAATAGAATACTTCCTGGTCTCGTAGAGGTGGGCGTTCGCCTTTGCCGGGGGGGG
>OMKP01057685.1:0-17800 GCA_900302375.1 Bathygadus melanobranchus | reverse complement strand
CCACTAGATGCCAAGAAATCCTCCACACTGCACCTTTAAGATCCTGCAAGTTGCTTCAAATGTAACCAGTTGGGCATCTATCAAGCCATTAATGACAACAGAACCAATAATAACGCTCTCGGATGGTTACTGATCAATTATCAGTTTATAGAGAGCAATGTTTTGCTCAACATTGAGTTTTGCTCTGACAATATCATATACCATATTTAGCCGTAACGTTTCATCACCTAACATGCTGTTGATTTGTGCTTCATTTGTCAGAGATCTGTACCGCTGTGCCCGGAACAGCGATTGGGGAGATCTACTGCCAGTCATTCAGCAAGAAGAGGCAGATCCGCTGAGTGACTCAGAGTGACCAACCCGCAGGCAGACAGAACATGGTTACAATGGTGGATGCATTACATTAACACAACCTGTGTCTATATAATGCTGCTTGAATGGATAAATGTCTGAAATATGGATTGAGTTAAGTCTTTTACCACCATCTAGAAATCGAAAAGTCCTTCACAAGTCTTCTGTGTGCCAGTAGGTATGAGGTAATTGATTATTAAAACTTTTTTGTAAGTCGCTTTGGATAAAAGCGTCTGCCAAATGCTCTAAATGTAAATGTAAATGTAAAACCCCACCAATCAGAATAACGAGTGATTTACTGTTTTTTTTTTAGTACATAAAAAAAAAAAGAAGCATGCCAATAAATGGGTTCTTTCCACGCCAAGTGTCACAGCCTACAGGGTACACACAGGTGCAAGCTTGTAGCCTTAATTATGGGTCTGGGTCATATAAACCGTAGGCCCAGCACGGATATGGATGTTTGCTAAACTAGTTGTGTCTGAACAGGCACAGACACGAAACAGACCCAGTACTTCCAGCTGGATTTCAAAATATTCCATTTAGGATCCACTGCACCTTTGGGAGTACAAATATATGGTTAACATGTTGGTTGGGTCACACATTCTCACACACAATCACAATATAAAATGTTTAAGTCCTGCTATGTTGTGTCAGTCTTCCAATCTTGATTGTGAAATGTTAAATATCAATTTGCACTTAGAATAGTTTTTATTCATTATTTAAATTATGATAAATCGATTGAATGACATGTCATAGTAGCTTTCATGACTGAGATAAAGTGTGGTTGTTTGAATGTGAAAGTGTGGTATGATTGTAGTAATGTTGAACTGGCAGCGTGTAAATGACCACTGTGGAGTCCTTCAAATCAACTCCCAACAATCTCCTTCAGTGCCGAGGTCAGGTCCGGGTATTGGTACTGGTAGCCGGTCTCCAGGGTCCTCTTGGGAGTGACTCTCTGGCCCTGTGTGAGGACCACGGCTCTCTCAGAGCCCAGCAGAGCCGTCATAACGAAGGTGGGGACATGGAAGAATGTGGGGCGCCTCAGGGCCTGGCCCAGCTCTTTGGTGAACTCGTAGTTGGTGTTGTTCGCGGGTGCCACCCCGTTGAGCACCTGGGGCACCGAGTGGGAAGCAGGAGCGTCCGGGGAAGACCCAGGCTCCAGGGCGTGGGCGATGATCCCTGCCAGGTCGCTGACGTGTATCCATGGGAATGGCTGTCTCCCTGACCCAAGGGTGCCCCCGAGGCCTAGCCAAAATGGCAATAGCATCTGCTTCATGGCACCTCCATCACGACCCAACACTGCGCCTAATGGATGGAGGTGGAACAACCAGCATTGAATCCAGTGTAATGTGTTGACATGAATGTAAGTGACACATGTACCAGTCGACGTACCAGGTCTGATGACCACTTGTTTGGTGGTCTGTGCCATATTCTCAGGAAGGAGTGCGGCTGCTTCCCAGTCCTTCACTAGTCTGGACAGCAGGTCGAACGGCGTCCACTCGCTGTCTTCTGTGTACTGGGCTGTAAGGCTGGGCTTGTAACATGCTGGGGGTAAAATATAAATATAAATGAGGAATGTTTGCCACAAGATGTCACATTATCAAAAACAAAAACAGTTTGGAACATGTAAGCATTGAAATACTGCGACGCTCTGCATGAACATGAATTACTTTCATACTTAATATCCTGTTGAATCAAAGTTTTACCTCAGAGAATAGACATCAAGCTATAGAAATCATGTGAACCCACATGCTTGTGAGGTGAGAGAGCACACGGCCACTTCCCTCTATGCATGAGTCATTGCAGCTTGTCCATACGTTAGACCTACCTACACCCGTTACCAGTACCCAGGAACGAGGAGGATTTGGGGAAGCAGCAATGGCTTGAGCCAGAGTCGCCGTGGTGTTGATTCGGCTGGAGATCAAATCCTTTTTGTAGCTTTCATTCCACCTGAAACAACGGGGGGGGGTTTTTGGAAAGGGAGAGGCTATGGTGCCTGCCGTACCAATCAGGATGATAAGCAGCAACGCTAATCTGATCCTTAACCGCAGGAGTCATGCAAGACCCGCGTTCATGTGGAGACGTGGGGAGGAGGAGGGGATTCCCTACTGCAAAAACGGACCGGACTCTCACTCAATACCTCAACACAATCACTTAGGTTAGGTTTAAAGGTGCAGTTTGTAGAATTTAGTGGCATCTAATGGACTTGGCAGAAATTGAATACAATATTCATAACATTAATGTTTTCATTAGGGTAGAATCACCTGAAACTAAGAAACATTGTGTTTTAGTTAGCTTGGAATGAGCCCTTCATATCTACATAGGGAGCAGGTTGCCTTCCACGGAGGATGCCATGTTTCTACAGTAGCCCAGAACCACTAGATGCCAAGAAATCCTACACACTGCACCTTTAAGATCCTGCAAGTTGCTTCAAATGTAACCAGTTGGGCATCTATCAAGCCATTAATGACAACAGAACCAATAATAATGCTCTCGGATGGTTACTGATCAATTATCAGTTTATAGAGAGCAATGTTTTGCTCAACAATGAGTTTTGCTCTGACAATATCATATACCATATTTAGCCGTAACGTTCCATCACATAACATGCTGTTGATTTGTGCTTCATTTGTCAGAGATCTGTAGGTTAGGATAGGTTAAAGCCTCGGACATGCCAAATCCTTGGTTTTGTTGTTTTGTAGCGCAGTTTATATATCTAATAAGCATTAAAACAAGTCAAATGAATTAATCTTATTCCAAATGCGAACCATTGGCACTTTTTTGTGTGCTTTCTGTACATTGATTGTACAGAACAAAACATTTATTGGGGCTGGCTGGCCATGCATTTATTTTCTTTCACATGAACTACTACTAAAAATATACATTATTGATTTAAATGAATAGTACCTAATGCCAAATATCAGATAGAAGCGTATTATGTGTCATTGATTACTTCTCGGTTGTTATTGCAATGCAAATATGGACATTTGTATACTTCTCCGATGGTGTGTTCATGTTATAGGACTGTGGGTTATTGGAGTGGTTGTCATAGGGTTAGTGGTTGTCATAGGCGTTAAGCTAGACCAACATTGATAGCCATGAAAGCTACTGCAATGGAAAAACAGAGGATAGTATACATTTAATGCGTAGAGACTGACAGAGGTTGTATTGGGGCCCAGCACCCCCATCCTCACCATCTCATTGGGTTCAGGAGGTTCTCTCCAGACAAGTTGACAGCGCCCTCACATGGTGGGAGGCCATCAGACTCCAATTGAGCCTGGGAGAGAATATCATCAATCAGACAGACGGAAAGCTCTTTACAAATACATAGGGGCACATACATCATGTACTCTGAATATTTTTGTAACTCAACTCCTCAATTATATGCCAGCCATCCTGAAATGAGGGTTAACAGTGTGTGTTCAACTCATATACCCATGTAATCCTTCCCGGGCCAGGTTTGCGGGATATTAGTGTGACCTCATGGCCACTGTGTCCAAGCCAGCGAGTAAGCTCACGTCCAACAAAGCCAGAACCGCCACCTAGATGAACAGAAGAACGTTTTCACATTTCCACATATCATTGTCACGTACTGAAAACCAAATGTGTAGCTTGAATGTATATTAGATTATATACTGTATATATATATATATATTTGGATTCAACGGTAACTCAAAGTGGCTTGCACAACAACAAAAGCTAACTAAAGATTTTACATTCACTTGATGCGACTAGGAGCGATGTGTATAGCAACGGCATTCAATGACAGCACTTGTCTGAAGGGACAATCTGGGATTGACGCTGGACATCATTATGTCCAAAGGTCTATTGTGTTTTCTTTGAGATGAGCATTACTGCTCTGACATCTGGCATATTCAGATGGATGTAATTACAAACTCTCACATTGACCTTGGTCATTGGCCTCGTGGATAGCTCCATTTTAAAATGACACATTTCAATGGATGCCACAGCACCCACAAAAAGGTTAAAACAATCTCTGGTAAGACAAACGCACCATGGAGAAATCATTAAAAAACAGCTGAATATTAAACGAAACATGTTTCACCTTTATATGTACAAAACAAGTATGGTTTCATGATTCAATTTAATCCAATTGCCCCCAAATGACTCTTCTGAAAAAGTTTAATCTTGATGCATCAAGCAATTACAATGTTTAAGCAAAATTTGTGAAAAAAGTTGTTTTCCTATAAATGAACACCTTCCTGGCCTCCAACAATATTTTGGTTTATTTTCAGTCTAGATTTTCGACCCAACCACAGCACTGAGAGGACTCTTTAGGTGAAGGGTTTTAAATGCCATTTGTATAAAAACTGACAAAAACGCGTGTGGGACTGCAGGACATATACATTTCTATTATTTTACCGTCTTACAAAATGTTATTCCTGCACATGTAAAGCACTCTGAACGGATGTTGTGTTTGAAGGGTGCTATATAACATAAAGTTGCCTTTACCCTTGGTTGTAATAATATGCGTCCTAACGCGCATGCGTCATAAAGACTTACAAAACAACCAAGTTCGCCTGGTATTACTCTCACAAATCAGACATCCGTTTCATTGTCGAAGTTCTGGATCCGAGCTCGGTAGCTATCCACATTCATTCTAATCAACACGTTATTCACAATTTAATATTAAATTGCGTAGACATCACAGGTCCGTGGATACTATATACGGTATCTACTACTAAGCCATTTCACTCTGACAGCGTCATGTGGTCGCAACATCAAAATACTGTCAAACCTACCTATTAATACTCGCATGACTACAAGCCGTCTAATGTAAATGAGTACCAGCAAACACCAGCGTGGTAGTTACATGTCCTTCCTCATGGTCCTTCCTTGAGTCGAGTAAATAAAAGCGAACAGTGTTTTGGACACTGATTGGTATGATCGCTTCCCTTCTGTGATTGGTTCCCACGAGCGGACCGACGGACATAACAGGTTGCATTCAACCACTACCATATAGCGATACATTTTACATTATACCTGCAGACTAAAAAAACAAGTCTGCTATGGGTTATGTATATGTGTATAGTGAAAATGAATACAACTAAATTAACAAAACTAAATAAAAATAATCGCTAATGTATCGTATTGCTCTAATTCTCTAATAGATGTATATATAAAAAAACAGTGACGAATATTAAACTGTAGCCTATGTTTAAATATGAGTAGAAAGTAGGATTCATTGATGAATGGGTAGAATTTGGTGCCAGCCCCGGAAGCAGCATGTTGGGAGAACAAGAAACACGTGGTTTTGATAAAGACATAAATACAGCCTCAGACGCACTGTGGTCTTTTCCTGTTGCGGCAAGTTGAGTGGTGCTGGCACTGTTCAAATAAGACGCACGCCTTTAACTCTGATTGGTATGTGATTTATTCATGAAATTAACGGTTTTGTTTGTTTGTAGGTTGTTTTGTTTGTTGATGCGTATATCAGCTTTATAATTACCATGTTAAACGCCTCATATTAGGCCACCTCGCAACTACACGCGTGGTCGGCCATGCTAAGGGCTAATCAAAAGCTGAATTTAAATTCTTTGGCGTAGAGTTTTGCAGTTGTGTTCCTGACCTGTACATTTTTACAAAACTACATGGACTAGTGAGATGCCTCGTGTATTGCGTGTTGTAGATTACAAGAGCTTGGCCTGTTAACCTAACGAGAGGATGGATGTAGAACTACATACGCAGCTTTTTCTTCAATACAAATGAGCACCTTACAGGAGTAGGCCTAGTAGACCGTTTACTGTGGAAGTCAAACCTAATATGATGAGTTGCCGTGAGTCCGTGTTTCACCTGAACCTCGTGATTATACTTTCACTGCGCTGATGGTTTGACCTTTCAGTTAGGCCACTGGTGTGCTATTGTAATTTCGAAGACCAATTATGTATGTTTTGCACCTAGAAAAGGAGTACGGCCTACATGTGTGTGTGGACTGGGGCTGATCGCCACGAGGTAAGTCGTGAAGGACCCACACACTAATACTATTTACCATCTTTGATTCAATGATTACTCTGCATATTCCGTGTTTCACATGAACTTCTATGATTTCTCAATGTGCGCTGAGATTCAAATGTGCATACGTTGACGCATGTCTTGTTGAGCATGCACATATTTACAATGGAAATGTCTTCCTTTTGTTACTGTAGGTACTTTGGAAGGAGATCGTCGGCTGTCATGCATGTGCCATCACTGACTGAACCACGTATATAGAATATTAAAATTGTCTTAATTAAGAATTTGTAGTGTCGTGTTCTTGGTGACATCGTCATCTCAATCTACTGTATATAAAATTAGCTATTAGGTCATGGTGCATAAGCCTACTTGTGCTCATAGTGGCCTGTAATATTTGTGATGCCCACATTTACTGGCTAGGATTAAAGTTGACCAAATCAGGTAAAGTGTATCCCAAATGCTTATTACCATGTAGCCACAGAATAAATGTAGTTTCCACTGAGTAGTAAACATGGCAAATGAGCCACTTCCTGCTTTCAGGCCTTTCCTGGGAAACAAATTAATTAGATGTTACCACTGTACACATTAACCTCTAAAACGTACGGTTTCTACATGTGAACTGGATACTTTCTCTTTATTGAAAGCATTAAATGATTGCCCAATACACATGCCATTGTAGTTCTTTTACTTCAAAATTCAGCCTGAAAATGCATAATTGCAAAGTATCCTGCACAAATTATAACAGACATCCCAGGTCTCCAAAACACCAGCATTCAATTGAGCACATCTATCTACATGAAATGTGGATTTCGGTGAGGCAAAATACAATACAGATGCAACAATAAACCTCGTTTTTACAATTTGCAATCTTACAGCGGAGTTACATGTAGGGCATTTGGCACACATTTATCCAAAGTACATTTGTCAAGAGTGAAACTGTCTCGCTGTTTTACATTTATTTACAAAAACAAACGGCAAATATCAGTCATATCTTTCACTTGTGGTATATATTCTATTCAGTCCACTAATTACGTTCGCGACTGTTGCATGTCATACTCTTTTTGTTCCCGCTCTGCTCCATCGACGTGCCCTCGAAGAGCCGAGCCATGAAGGCGAATCCGTCGCGCTTGATGTAGGATTTTCCAGCGAAGGTGTAGAGGACTGGGTTGGCACAACTACTGATGAAAGCCAGTGCAGAAGTCACGGCCCGACTCGACTTCCAAATGTGGTCCAAACTGTGAGACATAAACAGCTGTGTGAACTGCTTAGGAAAGAACACGCGTCAAGTGCAACATGTTGATTTGAGTGTAGACACAATATTCACCTCTGTTACTACTGCTGCATAAATCTCAAATCAATTGCCACTGGCTGTTCGTGTACACCATCAATGGGGAGAGTGTTTTAGGGATTATAGTGGAAACCCTTTAAGGGGAATGGGACTAAACAATGAAAATATTATCAAAATCGGAATATGGCCAAGTACAATAGTCAAATTGCAGGAGCTGCATTTTTTTTTATAAGGGTAAAATGTGTAAATGTACATTTATATATATCATATTATAAATGTAGTGCTACAATGACCTGATCTACCGTTTTCTTGTACTCATAGTGAATCATATTGCAATCGCAATATCTGTCAAAATAATCGCAGAATGATTTTTTTTACCATATCGTTCAGCCCTAATGGGAGAAAGTACCTGTCAAAAGGAAACGATAGGCATGGGATTTGTACTCACCGTTTATGTGTCGTTGATGTTGTGTCAAACCACTCAGCTGCCACCTGAGACCGATAGGAGGGATCTCAATGTTAATCCGTCAGCCTTGTTCTTTAACCCCCTTATTCCTTGGCTGAAGCCTGCTCATGCCATGCTCTTGCACATATACTTAATTGGCTTTCACAGAATATATGCTGTGAAAGCCAATTACGCTTAATAACTATGCTGTATGTATGCTTAACAATCAATATGTATAAGCCAAGCAAGGTCAATGACTGGAATGTGACTGGTTAATTTAATGTATCGGGTGGATACAGTCAGTAACAACACACGTCTGGAGCAAGGTTAGCCATTTGGGAATCCCCTCACCTGTACCATGTTGATCACATGATAGGGCATCCAGAACAAGCAAAAGGTCACCACGATCCCCAGGATCAGCTTCTCACTGCGCACTGTGCGGCGGAACATGGTCTGCTTCAGGCGTCTCAGAATCAGCACATAGCTCGTCATAATGATGGCATAAGGAAGTATGAAACCAATGACCGTCTCAAAGGTGTACTGGAAGCTCACCTAGACACAGGAAACAGGGCACAGTGTTATATCATCACATACTATAACACCGATTGGATTATTTGCTTTCATTCAGTTTGCTGATTACTAGTCATTTAACTGATAATCCGTCTGCTCCTTTTTCAAAAAGTCCAGTATGACTCGGTCTCTAGACGAGCATTGAGTAGATATTTAACACAGTATACCCATGGGAAGAGTTACAAGATGCAGGTCATGAATATAAAGAAGATATATCTGTTCTATAGAGAAAGAAAGGACGAGACACACAGATCATTGCATTGTGTGTCCATATTGGGTCCTAGCCACAGCGGAAGAAGTTCTTCTACACACACTAGACTAAACATCAGTCCTGGAGTGTCCAGTGAACACAAACAAGGAACCCTACATTGTACCTGCTAGAACATAGATCTTCTTTAGCTATACGACGCTATTGTAGCATAGCCAACACAGAGGGAGAATACACAATATGGCAGCTGGTGAACACATATATAAGTAGAGCAGACAAACAGACATTTTTTTTTATCACACAGGATAGCCACGCTCCTGTTTGCCATCAATCCGAGCTCATTGCCAGTCCTGCGTTTGACTCCTTGATCAGGACATTACTCTAGACCAATCGGTATTACCTATATCGCAATTCTAGGTCCAGCACTTCTCTGGTCCAAGTCCAATATGACACAGAGGTTAATTGGCTCTCGATGACGACATCATCTCTACTGTCTAACGACGGATTTCTGTAAGTGAACATCACTAGCTCTTTACTCTTTACTTGGTGATATCATCTGCATTAGTGGGATTAGCATTCAGTCTTTTGCGGACAATACCCACTTCTACATACCTATTTGACCAACAAAAAAACCCCTCACCCATCTAACATAGTGATGCCATGTGTGTGCATTTAGAAGAGGGATGCTCCTGAATTAGATACACATTTTGATAGCCACTGAATATTTGTCCCATTACGACTAGACTTTACTTGAAACCCGTAGCCATGTTTTGCTGGGAGCATCTTTCAAATACTTTCAAGTCCTCTTCACTGGGCCATCCTGCATGCTACGTCTACTATGATAAACACAACTGTTTTGCTTTGGACGACAGACAGACATTCCTTCTAGTACTGCGGGGCACTGACTTGAGGCAGGCCATTTTCAGTGCCCTGCTACATATCATTGTGAACCTTTATATACTGTAGTGACTCCTAATGTGGACAGATGCTCTTGGTAAACCTGTTTCACTGGGTGTGTATGTGTGTGTTTTGTAATTTGTGTTTTAATCTACTTCTGTTTTGAATCTACTGATGCATAAAATTAAATAGACTCTTTGAATGTAATGTGGACCTTTGCTGCGTGCCAGGATGTGTACCATCCTGGTATCTCTTTTAAAGGGCCCCTATTTTACCACCAAGTGTAAGTGTGATTAGTCATTACAAGCCATTTCAAAATCGTAGTGACATCACAAGTGGGAGTGTCCACCCAGATGTATGATGACTAGATCAGTCTACCAGCCTACCCAGTGGACTGTACCAATGGGTAGACTTATCTATCCATCGTACATCTGGGCAGACACTCCCACTTGTGATGTCACTATGTCACAATGGCAATTTCAGTCACATGATTTTTTCATAACTCCTTGTTATGTACTGGCTAATCACACTCACACCTGGTGGTAAAATAGGGCCCCCAGGTGCTTAATCTCAACGAGACAAACCTGGCTAGACAAAGGTCGTGTGTAAGGCAGCTGGTATTTAGTGTCCTGTCCTAAATAACAGCTGCACTACCTTTGTGTGCTACTAACGTACATTGTTATGATGTGCTTGATGTTTGGCTGGACCGGTCGAGCCTACAAATGAACGACAAGGGATGGCACCCTCGTGGCAGCGGTGGTCGTCGGTGGAGCCTAGGAGAGGACGGGGGTGGCGGCGTAGCAAAAAAGAAATGCCACGGCAGCGCATTTCACATATGGCTCCTTATTTTGTAAAAAAAATAAATAAATATGGCAATCAACAGCGAGAGACAAAGTATTTTGCAAGTCAAGAAAGTCACAGTTTGTCATAAAACTGTTTAAGTATGTAAGTAAGACTGTGAAAATACATAATTATTACATTAAATTATTAAAGACTGCTACACATTCTTTGTCCAAAATACCGCTCAAACTGATGTTGATGCGATGCCTGTGTTTCGTACCGCGGTGGTAGTCACATGATCAGCAGGTCTTACTCGTTCTTTTACTTAAATAAATATCAATAATAAAAGGACCAGGAGTCGCTGGATTAGACACATCAGGTCAGACACGCGTTGGTGTTGGTGACGTTACATTGTGCGAGGTGAGAGATGTAGTGCAATGAACGGCTTAAGACAGAAATAAATGTTACATTACTGTTTTAGGACAAACTGCGACTTTCTTGACTTATTATCTTTTAAATTGACAAACATTATATATGTATTTCATGGCACAAAACATGTATTTGTCTCTGGCCGTTGACTACTGAATATATTTTTTTCTGAAATAAGGTCCCATTGGGGTCAGTGGAAGCTTAGGCTCTCTAACATCTTGTTTGTTTATGTCTGTCGCAGCACCAGCATGGTCAATGTATATTTACTTATACTTATATTACTAGTTGTGTCTATACTGGTGCACCGGCGTACCTAAATCGCACAGACCCATTAATTCATGTTATGAGCTAAACCTGCATTTTTCCTACTTTAAAAAGGGCCCATTTAGACCCCTCCCACGTAATTTCTGACCAATCAGGGCATCTCTTCCCGGCATCTTGACTGTCAATCACAGGTGGTGAAATGCAACACTTGATGGTGGGGAAATGGAGGGTGGGAACAGAGAGTGAGGGCATGTATTTTTAATAGTTTAGTTTTGAAATCGTGGTATTGAAATCTGCTATTTTCTGCTCTCTGTCTTTACAACTATCAACCCTTACCATCAAGTCAAGTCAGTGTTATTTGTATAGCCCTTTATCACAGTTACAGTCTCTACACAAGCTTTAAAACCAACGCTAAGAAGCAATGCCTTGAAAAACACAAGGGGTATTATTTTCAACAAGTTCCGACTACTCACTTCCCGCCCCTCGTGTTGTGGTGCGCACACCAGCCTTGTGCCGTTTTTCTCGTTCTGATCCTCTCTCACATCGCGGAACACCAGAGACGGGACAGCGATAAGTATCACCGACATCCACAGGCCCACCATCACCCTGGTCACGATCTTCTTGCTGGCCACATACCCCAATTTCAGCGGCCAAACCACCGCCACCAGCCGGTGAAGGCTCATCAGGGTGATGATGAAGATGGAGGCGTACATGTTGGCGTTGCACATGTAGAAGAGGATCTTGCACATGACGCTGCCAAAGACCCACGTCTGCTTGGCCAGGTAGATAACGAAGAAGATGGTGAGCACCATGAGAGAGCCGTCGGCACATGCCAGGTTGAGGATGAGCAGGGTGGTGACTGATCGATGGCGGGCGCGTGCCAAGATGCTCCAGGCGACAAAGAGGTTGCCGGGCACACCCAGCAGGAAGACAATGATGAGGATCAGAGCGCCCATGGCCGTGGAGAAGTCATTGCTCACCAGGCTGGGGTCCTCAAGGTTTTTCTTTGGAAGCAAAGAAGAATTTGTCCACGCCATGGTGTGTTGGCCCTTTTGTCTGAGGGTGAGAGACATAATAAAACCAAACACGTTATTGGGTAATCCACAATCAGTTCCAAGACAAATGTGTTACTTTTTGTAAGTCACTTTGTACAAAAGCGTCTGCCAAATGTGCAAAATGTAAATGTAATGTAAGAGGTGTTTATCTCTCTCTTACTCACTCTCTCACACACACACACACACACACACTAGTCGGTTTGCTCAACTGACATACTGACTAACTATTAAAATAACTTTTTTCAACTTCAACAAAGCCAGAGCATTACTCTCATACAATTCTATATTCTAAATGCATCTATAGAGGAGGCTTTTTATGGGGTGCGGGTATAAAACAAGACTAGCCTTCGCATGTCAGGAAGCAGGATTAGAAGGTAGTGCTGTTTCCATATGTTTCCAGGAGGCTTCTTGCCCTGACACAACACTCTGACACACACACACAAGTATTCACTGAGGGTCTGCCAATATCATACTGACTGACGCACATCATAAAAGACAGCATGATTAAACATGCCACATCTTATTTTACAGTCCAGTAGGCATTGTCCTCATGACTTCTCCCACATACCCCTAGTGGCCAACAGTGTAAGTGGTACTACAGTAACCTGTTACATGCTGGGAATCTCCACTTGTCAAAATAGGATGTCAATATATGATGTTGAGAATCACACTTTGCAACAGAACCTCTTGAGATGAAAGAGAAAAATAGGATTCCACTGCATCAACGTATTAAAGGAATACTTGAGGTATGTTTAACAACCGTCAAATAGCCATAATATTAGCATAACAGAGTGTTATTACTATTGAACGTTGAAAATTGCTTACCATTCAAGGCCTCATTTTCAGAGTTGAGTATGTTTAATGTCCCACAAACGTACAGATGAAAAGGGAGAAAACCTTGAGATGGCCAGACATTGTTAAGCACTGCCAACACAGCACCATTGAAACCCCACACCTATTATCACAATAACATAATGTTGTCATGGCACATAGAAATTTGCCCATGGCAGACGCATTCAAAGTCACCCAATACATGACACTGTTAGCATTGCGTGATTAGACAAAGTGCTTTTTGGTTTAAGCAAACACTGTCCATATATCCCACAACACAAGTAAGGACGGCAGCTGTGATTCCTAAGCAAGCAAACAAGTGACAACAACAGATACCTTGGTGACCGCAGGCTGGACTCAACTCTCCTTGTTGTGGATCCTGGGTGGTGTATTATCCAGATGTGAGATGCAAATGGACTTGTCGTTTCACAACCCTTAGTCAGGAAACTCAGTAAGCAAGTGATTCACATTTGCGTCAACAGGCTGTGACATGCTGTGAGGAGTGAGAGGTGTGCCTTACTTTCTTTTGAGGTCTCTCTCTCTCTCCCGCCTCTTTTTCCCCTCTCTCTCTCTCTCTTTCTGACCTAACTATCTTGCTCTAAAATGGACTGTGCTATTATCTTGGGAATATAAATGTGGTGGAAGATTGTTAAACAGAGGAGCATTTCCTCTATAAACATTTTCCATCGTCCCAAGAAATTGCCATTTTTGTGTCCCCAGGGCCCATTTTGATGTAAAAGGAGGCGGGTATTGCGTAAACAAATGCTTCCAATGGCTAAAAACAAACACAAACCTCTTCCGGTTTAGCTTGTTTACCACAGCATCTGATTAACAACCATGCCTGGCACCAAAGGAGAATGCCCTTGATTCATGAACGCACTGTCCCAATGCTTTGAGATATGCAAAGCATCGTGCATGTACAGGTGCAACACAACCTTTCACTAGTTCACACAGACTGCTTGGACCGGCAGGACTGTGGACCTCCAAGCAAACCCATCTGACCTTTACTGCACTTTGCAGGAAAGGAAGCACTGAACGCTTTCATCTGGAAAGGTCTTATCTTTTTTAAATTTGTCCCCTTTTAATTGTCTATCACTTTGTCTCGTGTCTTGTGTGTGTCTGTGTGTGTGTTTGATTTTGCGTAATTGGATGTGTGTTGTTTTACATGGCACTAAAATCCAATCAACTTGTTGCAATGGCAATAAAGTTTTGATTTGACAGATTATGAGCATCTAGGCGAAAACAATAGAATACTTTCAGCTCATGTGGTACAGTAAAGTAACTTAAGTTGTTGTTTCTTGCAGACAGACAGTACATTTAATGCATTTAAATGTAATTCACTTAAAGCTTAACATGTGAAGTATACATTTCAGGCCAGGCTCCTAAAATGAGTAATAAAGAATTTGAAACCTATTTAAGAATTTAAACCTATTTAACCCTAGTAAAATGATCTAAATACTCATTTGAATCTTGCGATTTACTTGAAGACGGGGTAAAGGGTAGGAGGAACCATCCAGAACATGTGTATGGTATCTGGCTTCCTTAACATGATTATGCAAGTTCACGACAGCTATATAAAATATCCTCACTCTGTCTTCACCGCCTCCACCTCCTCCCCAGCATTCCTTGGATGCTGGGGAGGAGCCCTCACACCCATCCTCAGATGACGTCACTGCCTGATTATTCTTTCGCAGAAACCAATAGGTCTAAACAGAAGTAGTATTTGTTTCAATGCAAAAAGTCTTTCTTATTATTTGTTACTGTTGACGGTCATCCATGCAACAAACCACATTAATGTAACTGTAAATACATTCATGTTGCAAGTACAGGCGTGCTTATGTTCTTTGCTTTAGCTATTAATTTAAGTCATAGTATGCCATACTTGGTTTATTTTTCAACACATATAACGTAACAGAAAGGAAAGGACACATTAACACATGAATTGACATGGCAACTTTTAACTTTTAAGAAACTTAGTATTTGTAGGCCAGTATTCCAAGGAAGGAAGGAAGAGACATTGTACGAGTCAAGTATACACTACAATGCACACAGAATATTACTTCAAACCCCGGTTTGGTGGTGAAGTCACTCACAGCAGGAGAGGAAAATGTAAGCATGGATTACAACACATACCTCATCCCTGACTAACTGGATTTAGAACAGATCCGACGGAGATACTGAAATAGAGCTGTTTTTTGCTACTATTGTAGAGTTGCTAGAACTAATTCAAGCTAAATTTGAATTAAACTTTAGCTATAGATAACTTAGCGGCCCACAGCTTCTCCGACCACTGCTACGCGGATGACACACAACTATTCCTTTTCCCCCTTCCGACACCCAAGTTGCAACACACATTTCACAATGTCTGACAGACTTTAGTAAATGAACAATTGCACATCACCTGAAGCTTAACCTCGACAAGACTGAGCTGCTCTTCATACCGGGGAAAGACACATGGACCTACTCGTCACCATTGAGGACTTTATAGTATCTCCTTCACTGACCGTGAGAAACCTCGGCGTGGTGCTGGACGATCAATTGTGCTGCAACCCCAACATCACCCCAGTGGCCAGATCTTGTAGAATTTCTCTCTATAACATCCGTAGGATCCAGTCCTTCCTCACACAAGAAACAGCGCAGGTCTTGGTCCAAGCACTTGTCATCACCCGCCTCAACTACTGCAACTCCCTCCTGGCTGGACTCCCAGCCTCCGCAGTCAAACCTTTGCAGCGTATCCAGAACGCTGCAGCACGCCTTGTCTTCAACCTACCAAAGTTCTCCCACGTGACCCCTCTCTTCCGTGACCTCCACTGGCTCCCTGTAATCGCTCCTATCAAGTTCTAGGCTTTGGTGCTAGGATTTGGTGCTGGCCAAGGCTGTCAGTGGAACTGCCTCCACCTACCTCTAAGCACTGGTCAAACCCCTCCAAACCCCATGCCCCAGCTCGAGCACTCCACTCAACGACTTCAACTGGCCACCTGGTACCACCATCACTAAGAACAAACAAACGTTGCTCCACCAACTCACAACTCTTCTCTGTCCTTGCACCGCAGTGGTGGAATGACAGCAGAATCACTAATCAGCTTCAGCAAGAGACTCAAGACCCACCTATTCAGAGTTCACCTGGACTCTGAATAGCTTCCCCTCCTACCCACCTCTCCTCCCAAACCCTTTCCCACCTTCCGGATCACTGCTTGAATCCCATCCCCTCCTGGATCCCTATCACTTCCATGTCTGTACGTCCTGGGACTTTGTAGCATCCGGTATGCTAGTATGTCCCGGCACTTGAAATGGTACTTCAACTTCAAAGTACGTCAACCTTCACCAATCAATGAATCAAGCAACAAATTAATTATTGTTACCTCCGCCAAGGAAGTTATGATATTAAGTTCCTTGTTATTTTCATTTCACCGGTGTGTGTGTGTGTGTGTGTGTTTGTCTGTCCATCTGCAAACCTGATATCTTAAAAAGTGATGTAAGTTTTACTTACTAAAAAGTAAGTTTTAGCCCTAATGATGTGGCAATCAAATACCAACTAAATAAAACAAAACAGTCACGTAAACCTCTAGTCTCTGCGTCATCATGGTATTCAAGTGTGACCGCAGAGGAGAGACCATGGGCCAACATTCTTCCTGGACTGTTGTAATCTGTTAATCTCTGGGCCTTGAAAAATCAGAGAATTCCAGTGCCTTGTACTTTGACCACAAGAGGGCAACATTTCTACGGGAATCAGTAGTAACCCCTCTCCTCCTCAGCCTCCAAGCCTGAAATGTCTGCTGTTTAAGTAGCTTGTGTGTCTTTATCTACCCATGTATAGGAAAACTGCATTAGCCTATAGCAAATATTACAACACAGCATACCTAATACCTTTTGGGTGTATACCACCTACAAGATATAAGTGAAGATTAGTGCCACAGCAATAATACAATACAACTACAAAACATACTGTAAATATGTCTACTACAGAAAAATATGCATATAAGATATTTAAATATGCTATTCGGACTACATTTGTCAAATTATGCATATTTAATACCAGTTGTACATTTTAGAAAACAAAAAAGGCTAAATAAAAGATGGATTCATTCAGGATTTTCCCATGAAATATCGTTGATGATGAATCCTATGTGTAAACACAGCGGAAGAACACACACATTAGCTAAGCACAGCAGCATTCCGTTGCTCGGGGAGACAGAGGGACTTCCTGTTTTGCATGTGCGTTGCGTCTGGATGCCCTGTAAGACATGGGTGTGGGAGAAGAGCTTGTGAGTGGCCAGTTATTGTTATGACAAGGCCCCAGCGGAGCCACGGTGGCCATTTTCTCTTGTAGAAAGCCACGGCACCCTGAGAATACACAGGAGCATAGAGCAGCCCGCTATCCACCGACTGTTACACACCAGTAAAACACAACCCTAATGATGCTGACAACTTGGGGGAAAGTGAGAGAGAGAGAGTGTGTCTGTGTGTGTGTGTGTAATAGACCAACAGAGAGCGACAACTAGAGAGAGAGAGTGAGAGCAAGAGAGAGAGAGAGAGAGAGAGAGAGAGTGTGTGTGTGTGTGTGTAATAGAGCGACAAGTTGAGAGAGAGTGAGAGAGAGATAGAAATAGAGAGCGACAGAGAGAGTGTGGGTGTATGTGTGTGTGTATGTGCATGTGAGAGAGAGAGAGAGAGAGAGAGAGAGAGAGAGAGAGGGGGAGGGGGACAGA
>OMKP01057675.1:0-13743 GCA_900302375.1 Bathygadus melanobranchus | reverse complement strand
CACAGGATTGTTTTATGACCCTCACTCTGGCTAGAGAGGGGGTCAGTGGAAGAGACAACAGAGGCCTGTTTCAACCAAATCAGTTATTGTTTCATGGATGTTGATCCGATGAAACACCGTAGGCATTTTACATACATGTCCTTTTGTTCTTGTTTCAGTCAGAAATGTTGTTGATCATCCTCGTGAGGATTCATATGTATAATGTGTGTGTTTGTGGATTGTGCATCTCAGGGAATGCATGGAAGAGGATAGAGGGAACAGGGAAGATTACCCCATTCCAAATAGTGTATGGTTATACTCATCAAGTAGTAAAAGTGTCTTGAGTATGCCTGGCGGTTTAATTAATAGCATTAGGGTCAATTTGGCCATGGCAAGACCAAAAAGGGAGTATCTCCTAGGCATAGGAGAGTGTGTGTGAGAGTGGGGTCCGAAGGAGTTTGGAGGTAAATCACTTATCCGGCCCAGATCGGTCAATGACCCTGGACCAAAGTGTGGAGTCCAAAACAGAGCAGCCTGGTACGGCTACAAGCCTCACCCAGCCCCAGGGCCTAATCAGTCTGACCCCACAGTTCTAGTTCACTCTTCCTGACCGACAGGCAGTGCTTAAGCACTGGATCTTTTCCATCTCGCGCAAGCACAGGTCGAGTCACTATATCACCTGTGACCTGGGATGACGTAGGGCACACCCCCAGTATAACATGCCCCGTCATCCCGAAATCTGTTCCTACTATCTAAACGGTAGCAGGTGAATATTATCTGACAGCTGGTCTGCTTGGAGTCTCACAACCTCAGGGTTGACATTACGGTTTCATCTGCCAGAGACTGCGACGAGCCTGTTCCAGCTTTAATCCCTGGAGCGGTCTAATACACTTCTAATACGGACAACGACTCCACAGACAGGTAATGAAGCTCTGCGTCCGCTAGTTAGTGCTAGCCAGCAGTCTGCTAATTACGCGGCACCTGGAGGTGCCTCCTTCTGCCTTGGGAGAGTTAGCCATAGTGCATAGTTTAGTTTTGATACATTTGTTTGCAAGTAGCATGCTGTAGGTTTAAGTACAGCTTATTTTTGTTGTTGCAGCAGCTTGTGTTCTCGCAGCTAGCAGTCCTCCTTATTGGTTCATGTTAATTGTTGTAGTGGCCTCAGTGTTTCCGCTGGCTAAGCCATCTTGTTATTGCCTGAGGCATAGTGTTGCGCGAGATGGACAAGATCCAGTGCTTTAGCAATTCATCCAGATTGGTTGTACACAACCTGTGCACCCCCTTGTGTCATTAATATCGTAGTGTGTTACGGTGTGTTATGGAATAATTTCCCTTCCCTATCCTAAAAAACTATTCAAACCCCAGTCCGCAGTAAGCATCCTGGAGCAAAGTGCCTAAATTGATAAAAGCATCTGCTAGTAAAATAGTAATAGCATAGTTAAAATGGTATGGTATAAATGGTATAAATATTCTTTGTCCTCCTCATCTGCAGGCAGAGACCCACCATTCCACTTGTGAGAATCGTGGTCACACCAAGGTTCCTCAAGGCTTCTTGGCTGACACAAAACTCCTGGACCTGCGCGGCAACCACTTCCACTATATCCCTAGCAACAGTTTCCCCGGCGTCTCCCAGGTGGTGTCGCTTCACCTGCAGCGCTGCAAGATCGCTGAGGTGGAGGACGGAGCCTTCAACGGGATGAAGGGATTGGTCTACCTGTACTTGTCAGAGAATGACCTCACCTCTCTCAGCCCGGAGGCTTTCAAAGGTCTGCTTAAAAACGTCATTGATTTTATGTTAATGTTGTTTTAAGGTTATATAGTTTGTTTCCAGTCTTTGAATGTCCTTTATTACCTACAGTTTTGTTGTGATGTTTTTAAAATGCTTTTGAAACTGCATCCTGTTCATCTTATTCGTACTCCTTGAAAAGGAGTATGTATAAGAAAAGTCTTGTCAATCTACACTGATCAACCACAACATTAACACCAGACAGGTGAAGTGAATAACATTGATCACTTGTTACAATGGCACCTGTCAAGGGGTGGGATATATTAGGCAGCAAGCGAACAGACAGTTCTTGAAGTTGATGTGTTGGAAACAGAAAAAATGGGCAAGCATAAGGATCTGAGCGACATTGACAAGGGCCAAGTTGTGATGGCTAGACGACTGGGTCAGAGCATCTCCAAAACGGCAGGTCTTGTGGGTGTTCCCAGTATGCAGTGGTTAGTATCTCCCAAACGTGGCCCAAGGAAGGACAACCGGGGAACTGGTGACAGGGTCAAGGGCTCCCAAGTCTCATCAATGCGCCCAAGGCTCATTGTTGCGCCCAAGGCTCAGAATGGTCAGAGTGCCCATGCTGACCTGGCAAGGGTATTCCCTGATGGCAGTGGCCTCTTTCAGTAGGATAATGCACCCTGCCACACTGCAAAAATCTCCAAGAATGGGTTGAGGAAGGAGTTTAAGGTGTTGGCTTGCTGGTTCTAATGTTGCGGCTGATCGGTGTATACTTACAGGAGCAGTTGACAACACCCCTAACCCTAAAGGACTCGTCAGAATACATTCTCCCACTCACATAAAAGGGTCTGATAATCTGTACACTGGAAAGTGTACCAAATGGTAAATGACGACCATGATGTGGTGGGCACCAGAATCTTACTAATGACACTAGAGGTAATCTCAAAACCACCCCGACTGACCCAGATCTACCCATAATACCCCCCAGGTCTCCCTCACCTGACCTACCTCCACCTGGAGAAGAACCGATTCACCAGTTTCCCCAAAGGAGCCTTCAAGCTCCTCCCTGGTCTGCTGGCACTGCACCTGGAGGACAACGCCATAACCAAGCTGGAGTCTGGATCCCTTGTGGGTGGTGCCGAGAATGTCAGGGGCCTCTATCTCACGGGGAACGCCATCAACGGCATCTCTGCCAGGGCACTGCAGCAGGCCAATGACCTGAACACGCTCCACCTGGGGGGCAACAAGCTGAAAGATGTGCCCAGCGAGGCACTGAGTAAGGCCGGGAACCTCGGGGAGCTGAAGCTGTCTGGGAACCCCATCCGCTGGGTTGGAGCAAACGCCTTCAGAGCGCTAGGCGGAATGCTGAAGGATCTGTATCTGGACAACATGGGTCTGGAGAAGGTGAGTGAGCCATATGTTTGGGAGGGCAAGGTTTGAGTTGTGAAGATTGATTTGGATCGATTTGAAAGTGTCCCGCTTCCTCATGACTAAGGTGTCTCAATTTCAGTTTTTTCTTCATTAGTAAAAAGTCTTTGTAATCTAATCTATGGGATATGGGTACTGGTTAGGTTGACAACCTTCTTTGTTTCACCTCAAAAACTAAACTAGAGTCTCACACATACAGTAGACATTGTGTTTAACTGATAATATACAATTTAGTACTGTTTTGTTCACGTCTTGGTTGTCAATTAAACTTGCTTAGCTGAATAGTAAACTACATCATGATGATTATTGATGGTTTCCTAATCGTTTCGCAATTCTTTTGCAACACTAGATGTCAAAGGACTCTCTGGCTGGCCTTGGTGCTGGGCTGAGAAGTCTTTACCTGGAAAGGAATCAGCTCGAGGAGGTGCCTGACCTCCACCCTTTCACCTCTCTGGAGGTCATCAATCTGGCTGAAAACCCTCTGCTCTGTGACTGCCCCCTGCTTCCCTTACGCATGTAAGACACACACCCATGGTATACATCTAACTATAATGGAAGGAGTCTCTGTATGTGTGTATGTATGTATTATCCACTTCACACTTGGCAGGTTTAGTGCTGTGGAAGTGCAGTGTCAAGTGTGAAGTTGTTTGGATGAGCGGTTCTTGGGGCACGCTTCTAACAGGCACATGACTAGTGGTCACAATACCTGCATGAAATCCTTGGCATGTGTGGGAATCGAACCCTTAACCCTGGCAGTGTTAATGCCATGCTCTATTGGTGAGTGAGACAGGAACAATCATTTACTTTATTCAAAAGTGTTGGCTGTTAAATTTGATGTGGATGTCATTTTTTGTTAATTAACTAGACATTATGTCGATGTTATGCCAAATCATCTAATTAATCATCCATAACCCTCCCTGATAAGTCAAGTACAGCTGTTCCCAAACCTCTCTCAGATGTATCACTTCTAGTGGCAGGGGGTTTAGGATGTAAGCCCAACAACAGACAGTGATTAAAAATGTCCATTATCTGTTCAAATTCAAACACCTGACTCATACAGGACCATGAAGTCATTTATAATAAGGTTTTCATTTTCTTCCAGGTGGATAGAGAAGGTCAACCTAAAGGTGCGGGCGACCTGCGCCAACCCCCCTGAGATCCGAGGCCGGCGCGTGAAGGACGTCCACACCTTCAGGGCCTGCCCTGGCGGAGAGAATCTGCTCTCTTCCCCTACTCCCGGCCCAAAGACCTCCAAGACACCCAAGCCCACCAAACCAAAGCCGGCGCAGCTCAACGGCCCTCGATTAGGAAAAATGTCAAAAGCCAAATCCAAACCTCGTATAGGTCTGACCACGAGAGCGGCAGTAGCCAAGACTAGCAAGAGACGCAGCAAGGCTTGAACCTGTACTTCCACAAGGGGAGCTCCCAACCAACAGGGGGCCCTTTAGTATTCCTTGTGGCACTCCAGTCAGCCATAAAAGGACAACACACATTGACACAAGGAGATTAACCATAAGTTCTGGGCAACCGTGAAAATTATATACAGTAGGGGTGTGTTTTGTAAATCTCGCCGAAATGGCCGATTAACATCTTCCACAAATGTCTATACCATACCACTTATTGAATACTTGGTATGAACAGAAGGATATAGACACAAGCTTCCAATGCCCGCAGCTAGTTTTGTAACACGATCTCAAATATTTTTTGGCTTGTTTTCATTAACCACTACAACAACTGTTTGTTTTCTACATTCTGTAGAATTTTGACTCGACATACCTTGTGACAACTATTGAACAAACATCCTGGTTCAGTGTTTACATTTAATCAATGGATCCCTCGTATATAACAAAAGGAGAAAGTAACCATGTTAAACAAAGAATAATAAAACTCAACAAATATACAACATAGTGTCAACAAATGTCTGTGGTGTCATTACCATGAGTGCAAAGTACTCAACACCTTCCTTCTGCAATCTCCCCTGAAGTCCATAGAAGATGGTTATCATGAGAAGTGAACGATCGGCCTGTGAGGAATCAAAGCCGCGTTGAGACCAGTGTTGGTGACCAATACTGCAATCAAGATTCAAAACTCCAGTAAATGCTGCGTTAGGAGTAGAGGTAGACTGTGGTGGTGTTTGGGGGAGGAGGTCTCTGTTGTACAGGGAAATGATTGATAAGGAACAAACATAGAACTAGTGAGTAGTGAATGGTCAGGGTGGTTTGACTGGCTCATTAGCCAAAATGCAATAAAACAGGTGGACTTTATGAGCATTAAAAAAGCCCTTATGAGTCATCGAGTGTTGTATAGTTTTGATGGCCTCTTGCATTACATCATCTTATCAACGGCTCGATTCTGTATCCCGTCTTTTCTGGTTTCTTGTTTGTCTCCCTCTGCTCTGGAGGAGTGTTCTTCCTGGATTCCCACACTCTGGTCCATCCTACTCCCACCATCGTCGTGCTCTAGTCATTCTCCTCACCTCCCCGTTTCCCTGCCTTAGTAGTGCCCTGGAGCTGGGCATCTGGCCTCTTCACACACGGCCCCTGATCTCCAAGCCCAGACTCTGCTCTGCTGGCGGCTTCTCTGCTTGGCTTCAGCCTGCTGCTTACTGCCTCGCTGGTGCCCTGGCGCAGTTCAGGCTGACCTTGCCTGTCCTGCTCCTCTCCCTCCTTCTCCTGCTTGACGGCAACGGCGTCTGGAGGCCCAATGGGAGTCTCCATTTCTATCTCTTCCACCTTCACCTGGACTGCGATGACTGCAACAGATGAATGGAATCGCAACCGTCAGCAACGCAAGGTATCAGACATACGGAGCTGAAATGACAGTTCTGCGTTGATATTATGTGCGGGATGCAGAATTGTCATTTGGCCTTAAGTCAAGTCACATTTTGTTTGGCCAAAACTCCCGCCACTGTGGTATAGAATTCCTTTGTGGGAAAATACGATATGGGTCAACCAAGTCATAATGCAGACGTGATTCCCTTCACACCACATATTACAGACAGCTATGACATGTTCTGTGATGTGTTTTGTATTTTTATCCAGAGGTAATCGGCGCTGTCTCCGCTGCATCTCATAACAAAAACATGGAATTGTTTAACGTAATCTAATCTAATCTAATGATTGTTATTTGGAACGGACACACTCACTCTCGTGCTCCTCTGGCTCCGTTTTGGGTTGGATGAGAGTCATGTTTTGATCCTGGGTGGGGTCAGAGGCAGCAGAGGGGCCAGGGGGGCTCCCGATGGCGGGATCAGGGACTGAAGCCTCGCTCGGGACTGGAGTCTCACTCGTCCCGTTCGTGTCTTCAGATGACTGCATGGTGCCACCCGGACTCAGTCTTCTCTTTGTAAGCCTTTTCCCTTCAGGGGACGAGAGGAAGAACACGGAGACATTTTGAACACCAATCAAGTTCAAGTTCAACTTTATTAATACAGCAAACTTAAAAACAACAGCTGGTTGACCAAGGCGCTGAACAAACAGCAACAAAAGACAACAGGGCACACAATCACAGTAACATTAAAAGCAGCCAAAGGCTACATTTTAAGCAGGTTTTAAACGTGTCAACAGTAGGGTATTTCTGATGGTGAGGAGGAGCCTGTTCAAGAGTCTAGGGGCTGCCGTTGCAAAAGCACGATGACCCTTTCCCTTGAAATCAATACGTTGGCTGGCAACCAGGGAAGATTGGTCAAGACACAAACAAACAGGCCTATATAAGCAAACAGTCGGTTCTAAGCGAACAGTCAGTTCTAAGAGAACAGTCTGTTAAAAGAGAACAGTCTGTTATAAGCGAACAGTCCGCTATGAGAGAACAAAGCAAACAGTCGGCTCTACGTGAAAAGTCTGCTGTAAGAAGTCTGCGTGAACTGAGAGAACAGTCCGCTATAAGGGAACAGTCCGTCACAAGAGAAAATCCGAACAGTCCGCTATAAGGGAACAGCCCACTATAAGCAAACAGTCTGTTATAAGAGAACAAAGCGAACAGTCCGCTACAAGGGAACAACACACTATACAGTAAGCAAACAGTCAGTTGTAAGTGGACATTTGGTTATAAGCAAACAGTCCGTTGTAAGCGAATAGTCTATTATACACCAACAGTCCGTAATAAACATCAGCTGTTGTTGTTGCTACTGCTACTGCTACAGTTACGACTATTCACAGAGTGGAAGCGAAGCTAGCACACGTTTGTAGCGACTTACTTTTTCTCCCATATGGAAATGGCTTGACTCTCTTTGGACGTGTGGACAGGTTTTCTAAAGACTCTATGAGAAGAAATTGCACAGAGCAAAAGTCTGTTGTATGACCCTTTTAGTGTAAAAAAAAAAGTGATATTGAATGGCTGGATGAAAAGTTAGCTTTCTTTTTCATAATGAAATTATGACAAAAATGTCAAGATGGAACAAACCGCAAGAATTTGCAAGTAATAGACCCAGATATACAAATATACACACTCTACATACACATGAAATATATCAAATATATTATATAATGAAATATCATATATTAAATATTAGTGATTGTGGTTGTGGCTACCATAAAATATCACTTTTACATCATTAATTATACAAGCTATAGGTCTAGCACCTACAAGTCAACACTCACGTTGGTACTTGCGTTGTGTTGGTAATCACAATAGTCGTGAGCGTGTAAAGACCCAGTGTTGGATCGGATGCCGGGCTCATAACCTCAAACACGTCAAACCCAGCCACGTTTCCAGGTTCTAGGCTAGGTCATTGTACTCCAGTAGAAACCAAGTCGGCTTATTTGTTTCCATTCCAATCTAATGTTCTATAAATCGACGAGACATCGATTTATATATTTCTGACCTGTCCTAATATAGTACAACTATATTATATGCTTTGCTCGTTGCCAATACAAATATTTCAACATACGTGGGCACATTCAGAGTCCATAATTTTGGGCTGGACCTTGGGCTGGCTGGTGGCTCAACCCACTAGCCACATAGGCGATACAACCCGGGTTCGATTCTGACCTGCGATCCTATGCTACACCACATTCCCTCCCTCAACCCACTATCCCTCCTCTCTCCTCTCTCCCTTATCCTGTCTAGAAATGCATACAAATCATCATCAATCATAAAATAAAACACACCTGGACCAGCACCCTAGAGACCATGGGTGTTTTCAAACGGGGCTTACCTGGTCCACCGGGGGTGGGCGGGGCCTGGAGGCTGTAGCCGGTGAGCTCACACCAGCCCACGGGGTAGATGTCCGGGGACTGGTGGTCCACCCACTGGTCGAACTCGTCCTCCCAGCCGTCAAAGTGGATGAGCAGGAGGCGGCCGACGTAGCGCCGCACGGTGGCGACACACACCAACCGCGGCTCGATCAGGTCCACCGCCTCCAGCTTCATGTTGGGGGAGAAGCCGTGGCCCGGGTAGTCCTGGATGCGCACACGCACACACACACATGGTGAGTGAAGTGGCTAACGAGTATCAGCGCTAGCCAGACATGCGTTAGCCCAAATCATCATTATCAATATCAAAGTTTTCCCTTTCACACATATTGCTTTTAAGGAGCCCCTATTGTACCACCCGGTGGGAGATTTGATCCGTCTACCATACACCGGGGGTGGACACACTCCCCACTTGTGATGTCACAAGTGGACAGTAATGACCGATCAGCCTCACCCCCGGTGGTTCAATAGGGGGCCTTTTATAAGCTTCCCGTCCTACCGCGTTGAAGAGCACGGCTGGAGCCCCCGAGGCCTGGGTCTTCTCCAGATAATCCTCCCACACAAAGGTGTCAGGGTCATAGCCTGGCAGGAGAGAGTGCCTTATGGTTACAGCATTGGTCATCGCTTTTCTAAAAATGTTTTTGTCTCTCTATACATTTACATTCAGTCATTTGGCAGGCCCTTTTATACGCAGTGACTTACAGTTCATACTATATTCTGATACTGATAATAATGCCAATAATAAACGATGGCTCCTTTCCATAATCTTGTCAGACACTTATCATAACAATCTGAGCCCGTTTGTGGCAAAAACAAGCACTTTTAGAGGATGTACATTGACGGGGCGCTATTGCCCCAAAGGGTTACGTTGCAGACGCTTTGTGGCTGATGGCTGAAGCACTCTCGCTCAATACTGGACCAACTTCAAAAATAGTTTTCTGCATTAGACCCAAATTGATGGGGAAACAGGGTCCGGGTTGAAAAATCCTGAAGTTAATCCTTAAAGAAGAGGAGGATAGTGTAGTGTCTACGGCGTTTGCCACCCAACCAAAAGGCACTGGGTTCGATCCCCGTGTCAGCAACCTAACCCATAGGTATCCTAGAGTCTCTCTGCTTAAATGACCTGTATCTGAATTGTCCACAACTAAACAAATCAACAGAATCAGTAGCAACACAAATGGAAAGACACTGAATACAGGATGAGATGTGTCCACCTGGAGGCACGGTGAGGGGAATGTTGTTCTTCTCACAGAAGCCCGGGGGCAGGATGGCGTGAGAGGAGGCGTGGTAACAGAAGTGGTCGGCGCCGTTGACCGACTCGGCGCCATCGATCCTGACCATCAGGTAGCCGTCCAATAGGATCTGTCGTCACGTACAGTACATATAAACAAACACACACACACACACACACACACGTTTCTTCAATTGTTCATTCATTCATATCCACAAACACAAACAAACAGCAATACATCTACAAACAATCATTTGGGTTACAAAGAGAGAGAGGTAAAACTTTGAAAATCTCACCTTTTGGACAGTTGCTACACAGATGTTTCCTAAGTTGAGAGGGTCGATGGCTTCTAGTTTCATTCCCTCTTCAAAGAATCCTCCCATGTACACTATCCTGGGCTGGGGGGTGGGGGGTCACAAAGCACCTCAACTTAACACACGCACACACCACAAAATAGTAGGGATGTCACGTGAGTGTCGGGATTCTTCTGCTTCTGAAATGCTTGTATTGTCAGGTTGCTCTTGTATTCGCCAGTAGTCAACCCTCATCCACTACATTCTGTTCTGCCATGTTTATTTAAAAAAGAATGGAGGATCATATCGCAACATTTACTGAATCGCAGTATATATTATATTGGCGATTCCAGCCCCTAAAAATAGTATGAATCAAACTCCTAACCATGGCCATGTTAATGCTCTACCAGTTGAGCCCGAAGGAACCACTTCATATCGGGTTCATGCTGTTAACAATATGCTTAGTCAAATCATGGCAACAGCTTGGGAGTTTGGCACACTTAAAACCCCAACACTCAAATCAAAATCGAACTGAAACTGCTATGGCAGTGACAAAATGACTGTTAGCAGCCATGTAGACAGCTTGACTTACCCTTCTGAAGTTGAATGGTGAGCTGTCAAACTGGTGCTTACGACTCCTATCCTTTCCTACATGAACAAAATGTTTTATCCCTTACAAAGACATCCACACCAAGCATTTACATTTACATTTTACATTTAAAGCATCATTGATTACCACTGGTTAATAGACACACCTTCAACACATTCGAGCACTTTTCGCCAAATGCCTCGTCAATTTAACAAGATTATCATAACATCATGCTATACATTATGTGTCCTACATTGGACATCAGAACCACAAAGACATGAATTAAAATAATAATTTCGATATGATTCTCATGCAGGTGTCCAATGAGCTGAAAAGGATGAAAAGGAAAACAAAGAGATAAAGACAATGTGTGTAGTGTCTGATACCAGTCCCAATGTCCACTAATGGACAGTGCAGAGATTACCATTGAAGGTAGAGCAGATGTCATTGTGGAGGTCCTTCACAGGTTGATGTGAGCCAATACCCTTCCCACCAAAATGTGCATGTATATACAGGTTTTTGTGGGAAATGCGGGAAAACCCCCGAGTGAGGGCAATATGCAGAGATATCCTGGACTACATATTTCTTTCTCCAGATGCACACACGCGCACACACACACACACGCACACACGCACACGCTTACCGGGGACCTTGATAGCGTGTCCTACTTTTTTGGACCAGCCAATCGGGTGGAGCAGCGGACTGCGCATGTGACACCAGAAGTCGATGATGGTGTTGGGCGGCGCGTCGCTCAGGTCCTCGTAGAGCAGGCGCAGGCGGCCCCCGATCACCTGGTCCACCACCGCTACGCGGGTCCGGCTAATGTGCCGGGGGTCCACCACCTCCACGCGCATGCCCAGCTTGAAGGTGCACTTGCTGCTCTCCGCCAGCTGGGTGGAGTCGGGGTGTGGAGGTGGAGGTGGAGGGGAAGATGGTCATTACATTGAAATTCTCGTTCATTCTGAGGGCAGCTAAGCTATACGTTTAATGAAATGTACTTATTGTAATTCACTTTGGATAAAAGCGTCTGCCAAATGCCCTGAATGTAAATGTAAATGTAAAAATTAAAATACCTATCTGCATTGATGTAATGAATCGTAAGAAGTGATTCATCAACACATAAGAGAACACGTTTTAATATTCACCATTTAGTTGATTCCCATGTTGTCTTCTACAATACACTGATCTAAAAGAGTGTGAGGCCACCGACGACTACCTTGACGTAGAAGTCCACCGGCAGCGTGTGCGCCCCCACCAGCCTCTTCATCAGGTACTCCTTCCAGTCTGGGATGTTCTGCTGCACATCTACACACACACACACACACACACACACAATATTAATCTAATCAGAGAAAATCTAACATATATCAATAGAAATGTGTCTCGTCCAATCAAAGCAAATCTAATCTGTTTTAATGTAAGATTATCAAAGCAATTAATTTACCATTTACCAATCCGAATACTTTTGAACCTAATCTCATCTAGTCTAATCAAAGCAAACCTAATCCCTTTTCAAATCGAAACTAAACTAACACAATCAAATCGATTATAATCTTGTCTAATCCAATCCAATCTAATCTAAATAACTTCACAAAATGTGTATGTATATGTCATGGCATGTGTGACTGTATCATTATCGTCTCCCTCCTGCAAAAGATGAGACTTCCTGAATCAATAAAGGTTAAACAGAGTTGTCTGTAGCTCGGTAGGGAAACCTAATCCAGATTCTACATTCACTTTCCCCACCCAGCTACTGTTCAGGACAAATACGGCCGCTAGGAGATTAAGGCCGCTTGGCGGATCCGCTCACCCTGGGGTGGAACCAGCAGCTTGCTGGTCATGGCGCACCAGCCGATGGCGTTCACCTCTCCAATGCCCAGACTGCACCAGAAATCATGGCTGCTGTCGTGCTCAAACCCCTCGTACCTCAACAGAGCTTTGTACCCTGGAGATGTCGAGCAAGAAGATAAACACACAAGTAAAAACTCTCCCTCATAACATTTGAAGGGATATGGACCACATGTTTTTTTTGTGTGAAAGGGATTGAACGTCCAACCCTTTCCCAAAAACGTTTAGAAAACAGGACAAAACTGTGGGCTGAAATGTTGAATTCCTTTTGGAGTCTAGTATGTGTTTGTGTTTTGGTAGGTGGAGTTCCAGAGGGGTGGCGCAGCAGAAGAGAAGGCCCGGGTTCCGTCACACATTGACTCCCATCAATTATTTCTGATGAAACACTCACGATACAAACACACAAAACACAACAGCATACCTGCCAACTGGATGACACTGGCAATCCAGTAGACTTTACTGGGGAGGACGGCGTTTGTGTTCAACACCTCCACCTTCATCCCGACACTGATGTCCTCCCACTGCACACACAGCGGAGCCTGGAAGGCGCAGCACCCTTTTTAGACCCAAGATGTTGTATTCCAGTATTCATTACATCAATGTTGTATTCTTTCAAAGGTTTTGGGTGGAGGAGGGCAGTATAGGTGTCAGGTGTTCGACTCCCAGCCAAAGGAATTCACTGTAAGTCACTTTGGATGAAAGCATCTCCTAATGAATAACTCATAGGCCTCCTGATAGCAATACATGAATCACACTTCCATCACTTTCCTCGCTTCCTTTTGTACAAAAAGTCTGGGTTTCTTCCGGCAAAGACCTTGGACCAGTGACCACAAACGGCAGAATCTTAGCTGATCTGATCCGCTGATCCGCTAGCGGGTTTTAAATTATTTGCAATAAAGTTGCCATAAAATCTTCCCCACCGTGTGATTTATTGCAGTGCAGCGGGCCTGTTCCTATAGTTCAGTACACACATTTGGCAGGCCCAAGTGGGCCCATCAAGACATTAGCAAACCCGAACGACTCTCTCTCTAATGTTACATTGGAGTCCTCACCCACAAATTTGTGACTTCATCTTTCTCTTGCGTTTTGGCCTTTGATGCAATTTGATTCATTGTTATTATACAATGTGCTAGCCATCGTTTTACTTTCGTTGCCATTGTTTTGTACAAGCGTACACAGGTTACAGGTTGTTAAGAGTGCAGTGTGTGTACACACTCATTTCAAAGAGGACTTACATGTCTGAAGCAGGAGACCGAGGCAGCCAAGGAGGTTTCCTTGTCCAGGTAGACGCCCCAGTCAAAGCCAGACAACAGTATCCCTGTGCAGTAAGGACAGGTATCAGAGTGTGTGTGTGTGTGTGTGTGTGTGTGTGTGTGTGTGTGTGTGTGTGTGTGTGTGTGTGTGTGTGTGTGTGTGTGTGTGTGTGTGTGTGTGTGTTTGTGTGCGTGGTC
>OMKP01057660.1:0-15538 GCA_900302375.1 Bathygadus melanobranchus | reverse complement strand
TCTCTCCATCTCATCTCTCCATCTCATCCCTCCCTTCGAGAACTTTATTTGGCCTGTCAGCTAGCATCCTCCATATAGACTTCTGAGAACAGAGAGAGAGAGAGAGAGAGAGAAAGAGAGAGAGAAAGAGAGATAAAGGCCTACAGAGCAAGAGAGAGAGAGCGAGAGCATGAATAAGAGCACAGAGAGAATATAGAGTGATGGAGGTGAAGAGTAACGGAGAGAGAGAGAGAGAGAGAAAAGTCAATTTCCACACTGGATCAGTGATAATACAGCCTGCAAAAAAAACAAAAGATGTGTGTGCTGATTTTGTGTGTTTGGATTTGGAGCTACGGTGATGAGCAGGAACAAAGATGAAGGAGGTATGGGTGAGTTGTAAGCGTGTGTGTGTGTGTGTGTGTGTGTATTCTTGCACTCCTGCATCCAACAGACCAAGAATCCTTTGCTATTCTTTCCTGTCGGGGGGGGTTCATCTACCACCCGATCACCCCCCCTCCGTTCTACTGTTCCGCCCTGTGATGACTTCACACGATGACGTCGTCATTTCTCTCCATCTAAATTATTACGAATGATGGTTAGGAGAGGCCATGGAACAAACATCCTGATTATGTTGTGCTTTGATAATGATAATCCCACGCATCTCCGGTTACTATTAAACGATGAGTGCGCCATAGCGAGGATCTGCATTTGTTATTGTGTCACTTCAGCTGCACTGCACCTGTCCAGGTTGGATAAGGTCTAACGGAGGTCAGAAGCCAGTAAAGCAGCGCACAGCGTTCTCCGATCCAATAATGAATATTGGAGTCGTGCAAGTGGGAAAACATAAGGTTAATAATTGTGGTCACATAATTGTAGTCAAGGAAAATTATAACATAGCGTTAAACATCAAACCCTTCCACCACCAGCTGACCAGTGACATGCTGATAACAAAGAGACTGAGGGCTTGTATATTTTTCCGAGCAAGGGAAAAACTCACTTGCAATCACTTGCTTTGCACGATGCATTACAAACAAATGCATTAAAAAAATGCATTCATTTTTCTCACGCAAAAATATAAACACTGATCATCGGGGTTCTGCTCGACAGTGATAACATCCCCAATCAGGAAATTGTGCCCAGTGACACTAGAAAGTCCCGGTGTTTAATCTATACCCTTCAGAATCCTTGGGGGCAAGATTACCTGTTCTGTCCCCCACCCTCCCTCATTGATGTTCTACACAGGGTTCCAGGTGATGCTGATAAGAATATATATAGAGTTTCCTACATCAGCCTCTCAAATATCAAGACACCGTTTTCAGTCCCCCTCTCCCCCCCTCCATTTTTCCTTGGTAATTCTTCTTTATTGTTTTACTAAAGTAAAAGTAGGAAATGATGGCCATCGGTGAGGGTTAAGCCCCCCACCACCACCACCACCACCACCTCAACACCAGCACTTCTCCGAGGGTGACATTATAACCTCGCTTTTTGAGAGCCCAGCTTACAGGTCCGATATTAAACCATCAAACCATCCTCATCCTCCTCTTATTGTATTTCTAAAGAGGAGAACAAGGAGTTAGTGCGGCACCAGATTTCATCCCCCATGAGGTACGACCCCGCGGCCCCTCCAGCAGCCGGTATCGCATTACTAATGAAATTACTTTCCCTGCCTCTAAGAGCCTCTGTTTTACCACACTTAACATTCTGGGAGTGAGGTAACACTGTTTTCCTGGGTCCCTTTCTGACTGTGCCTCTGGCAATAATTGCCTCTTGCTTCACAAACATCTACATTGCTCTGAGCGTATTCGAATATAATACCTTTTCCTGCTTTTTTCTTTTGCTAGTTGCTGATTGGCTGGAAGACAAAACTGGGCATATTCTGCACTTTCAGCTGTAATACACCTGTTTAACCCTGCCCAGGGTCCTAACCATATAGACGTATCACTTAGAAAATACGGATCAGATCACATTTTTAGTTGAAATTGTAGGTATGCTGCCCGTGGAAAGTAGGCTCATCACGTCTGCACGAACAGCATCTTCATTGCTGTAACAATGAAACACAAATACAACAACCCACACTACACTTGCTGTGGAGCCACTGTGTTTTTTTGCATTTCAGAAAGTCACAGGGATGTCCTGCCTCCCTTCTTTGAGCGCCTTGGGGAGGAATAAACTGGATTGTGGGTAATTAACTAAGTGGCAGGGGCCCCACACCCATTGTTTTGCAGCGCGGCCATCTGTGACCCCTGAGAGTCATTCAATCTTCACGCTGCCGCTAATGGAAATGTATTGATCACTGCCGCTTCAAAAAAAAATAGAAAAAAGGAAAGGATCCAATATGTCCAGCTGCAGTTGTTGCCACAGAAGACGTGTTTGAGATTGTCGTGGTTTATAGGAACCACAAAGTTTAGATCCTAAGCACAAGAGTGGAGTAGCACAGATGCAACACCCCAGTGCAATTCAAGGCGAGGCTATCTTCAGATCGACAGTGGATCAATCTGTAATCTGCCATAGCACTGAAATGTGAACTTGTTCATCAATTGTATTTTATGTTGCTGAATGAAAACGGGTGCATGGCTTCAGAAATATGTTTTTGATGGCTGTGAGCTTGATTCAGCTTCTGGAGCCCATGTCATTGTTCCTCTATAAACTAAAAAAGCATAGACTGTGTGTGCTGTGAGGAATATCAATGTTTAAGGTGAACAGTTGGCTTAACCCAACATATACGACACCGTCGGTCCCTTAACACTAGTACACACAGTAATTCTTAACATTACTGTATGAACAGACACAATCCCATTACTGTCATATGGCATCATGATCTTCTGTCGACCTTTTGAATCGCAAATCTATGCTGAAGGGCACCTTTGCTGAAGCCAATCGACATGTTTTATCACTGACATTTATGTAACATCGGCCAATCAATTCGAGTGTTTTTAAGCTTTATCTAACTTCATTAAGCTTTATCTAACTTTATCTAACTTCGTTGTGTCCAACTTTTCCGATCCATAATATTCAAGATAAACTCTTCAATATCCTGTTAATACCATTTCTTGAGAGGCTTTCTAGTTGTAGAAAGCCTCAGCCAAGTCCTGGTAGGCTTCGCTGAACATTATACTATATTTGAAAGAAAATCTTTCGTTTCTCTTATTTATCTGTGGTGTTTTGGACAAGTCAGATACACACACGTATCTGTGTGTGTTCAGTTTATTCAGTTTATATGACCAGAGCCTGATGCTTCCAGTCAATTGCTTAATAATTGGACATTTCAACTTTTCAAAAAAATTGGGCAGCAGCAGCGCTGAGCTCCAGATAATAATCCACGGCTCTTCCTCCTCTTCCTCCTCCTCCAGGGAGCACGGATCAGCCAATTAGCAGAACTTGTCCAGCACCTCAAGGAATTGCATCGCAGAGACTGATGTGGGGCCTGGCGCCGAAGACCTTACAATTGCCAGATATTTTGTCATGCACCGCTGCCCTGGCAGGTACTCCTTAGTCTACACAATGTCTACGGATGTGGCACTGAAACCCTTTCAATGATAGCGCCCTGAGTAGGGCTAGTGTAGTGGCGCCCAGGAAGGATGTTAACACCTATCTTCCCAGTGATCTCCCCTGTTCTACCTCATTAGCAAATGAACAACGACAATGCAATGATTCACCCTGCTCCGGGCTCCAGCTGAACTACGAATACATGGCGATCATGTGCGGATTTGTCATCAAGATAACCTGGGGAATTCAATTTAATAAAGATATATACCTAAACCCCAACCTGATGAATACAAGATACCATAGTGAGGAATCCAACGGAGGTCCATTACATTGAAGCATACTGTGATTAATGTCTGAACTCCCCCCAACACCAAACTCCAATCATTATTCACTAAGAAACTGTTATCTTCTCATATATCTTCTCTGCACGATTAATTTAGATTGGTGATGCTGTATGGCAGTATAATAATTCAAATATCGAAGTTCTACCGCAGCCTGTTTCCCCTGGTACATCACACAGCTCATCCTGCTGCCCCACACCACCACCATGTCACACACGCAACATTAAAGGGCGTACCAGGTCAGGGCATTAGTATGCCGTACTCTCCCAACACCTCAGACTTCAGAAATCCTACCTCGGAGCATTGTTCCAACGCACTCTGATCACATCTCAAGGTGTGTGAGGCTTGAGCGTTTGTAGAGGAATGGGGGGGAAAAAAACGATATGGAAACAGCTCCGTTGTGGGCTGTCGTTCAAAGTTAGCGAGCTAATGACTTGAGGGTGCGATTTTTATTTATTTATTTTGTGGATATTGTGATCGTAAGAAGGTAAAGGGAAGCTGCTGACACGGTTCACCTTCCTCAAAGTCAATGTAACAGTGGAAGGTCCCAGAGGCCCATGGCTCTCTTTGTTGTTGTCTTTTTTGGAAAAAAGGTTCAACAGTTTTGACATATGCGCAGCAAAAAAAAAACTGTGTGCGCTTCTGCTAGTTCTTCTGGTGTGGCCAGGCGTGGTGGACATTTTGGTGGGAGTTCAGCTTCAACAGGGCAGAGCAACTTTTTTCTGTCCAAGGTTATATTGACTGCGAATCACCTTTAGCTCCTTGGCTTATCCCCCTGCTAACCCACCCTTTGGTCCTGTACTACTAAGCGCTTTGTGCTGGAAGTCATCCAGCCACACAACGCTTCCGTCTTCAACAACGATGCAAGTCTGTTTCCTGGGATGCTGAGGCACTCGCAGTTCAGCGGTGCCAAATAGTCCACAATATCTGATCTCCGTCCAAAAGTACACTTCCTAAAAAATGTCAACATTTCCATTTGTACATAGCAATTCCTGTTGAGGCACTCAAACATCTGCTCTAATAATGTGAAACATGTTTGTATGTGCATGTATTTAGCATAGATCTAGATTATCTGAATCCTAATTTTGAGCCTTTATCAGACATTAAAAATGGTTGAATCTGGATTGCAGCCACAATCCCTCGCTCTCTCAAATGGCAGTGTATGAAATATTTTGGCAAATCAGATCCTTGGAATGGTTAGGAACGATGTGTATTGGATGAGGCTTTTTAACTTAGGAGTTTGTAATCTTGGTTCTTGTATTTGTAAGTGAAGGGTTGACGAGTATCAATGGTTGCCAGAAAAACAAAAACTGTCATGTGTATTAAAAATACAATGAAATACTTGCTCTGGCTCTCCCTTCCTTAACACAAAGGACATGTTTCATCATCCCACATTTGGGGTCTAGCACAGCAGCTGTGGCAACATTCAAAGTATTCTCATTGTGAAATTGTAACGTCATACGTCAAATCCCTGTTTGCCGTCACAGTTTTGACAATTTTATGTTTTTGTGGAAAAACCTTCAGCGAAAAAGGCATAGTATTGATAAGAGTCATTGTCCCACAAAATCAATCTCAGTCTATCGCGTAGCTCAGCTGTCGCATAGCCGATGAGGATGTATGATTATATTAGGACGAGTGGAGGGTTTTGGCTTTATCAGGGACCAGGAGCCATTTTTTTCCGTTGTTATCAGGAACACAAAAAAGTGACTTTTTGATTGTCACTATCGTAACCTTAAAAATACTTTTTTTCTCATGTGTGTAACTTATAGTAACACATAATTAATCATTGATTTATTTCAGCATACTTTGGTAAATGGGTAAGCAATTTGACTGTAAAGGTACAAAAAAATGTAAAATTGAATATAACAGTGTAATATTTATTGATGAATGGCAGTAGCATTCTCGCCCCAGTGACATGATGCATGGCCAAGTAACACTGACATATTAGGGTGGGGCGAAGACCAAGACTGGAGATGTGTATCGATCCTTCAGCAGTTGACCTGCAACGCTCTAATCAATATTATTGGTGGTTGGAATGTAATGCACGCCCACACACACTTGGTGGAACAACAAGTGTGTGTTCCTCATTTGGAGGAAATGAGCTGCCAAGAAAAAACATTAATTTCCGTAACATGGTGTCTTCCAGGCAGGGCCAGATTAAGGGGGCAGCCGGACGTGGCAGCCCAAGATAGGTAGACTTACATCAATGCCAGGAGAACTAGAAGAGTTATCTACACTACCAGCTACGTATATTCACAGTATATGGACAGGTTTAAAACAACTAATGCCAGACCAGCAGACGGAACTGCATAGGCTGGATATAAAAACTTTCTCAAGCCATATTGACTTATACTCCCACAGGTATTGTCTCTGCCCATACTATATTGGGTTGTTTTAATTACATTGGGCAGTGAAAATACAGTAGCAGTACAGTATCTTTTTGCCTCCTCACCTCTCGGAAAAAGCTGAGGCCTGTTTCTACTGCCGTTAGAAAATATGCAAACCCGAACATACAATCATTAGGGAGCACAAAACCGTGAAGAACTACAGCCATAAAGTATGTATCGTATCTTCAATAACCAGTTGCTCTATAGACTGTGCAGTACAAGCGGGTATTAATCAAAAGTAAAGGTTCCCTTGGTGTACATTAAAAGAAAGCAAAAAACAAGCACAGCCACACAGCACGGTGAGAACGCAGGAAGTGTACAATATGCTACAGCAGAGCTAGCATGGCGCGGCTTGCTAACTCAAGACGTGTGAAAACAGCGCCGCTTAGCAGAGCTAAGCCATACTTCCAGAGATATGATTAAGTTCGTGCCTAACAAGGGAGGAAACATCTGATAGCAATAAAACTCAAGAGTCCTCAAAGAAATACTGTGGCATTTGCCATTTTGTGCTCATTTTTTCCCCTTCACCAGACAATTAGAACACAGCAATATATTGCAGCCTGTAACATTTCCGTAAAATGGTTTCCTGGCGGTATTTCACAATAATAATCTGGAGTAAAGTCAAAAAAATAAAAAGGTAATAAATAATAGGATATTCCAGCACATCCGTTCGAGGCGTACCAGCACACATTCATAAAGACTTCACTTGGATACAGTAATGGGCTGCCAGTCCATTTGAGCAGCGCCTGGGTTTGTTTAACAAGAACGTGTGAAAAGGTTCTCTCTTTGTGTGGATGAGATATGATGCTGCCAGCACTTTGGCTTGGGGAATCACTATCTATTGATTCCCATGCCAACAAGCATGTTGTGTGTGTGTGTGTGTGTGGTGGAATCCACAGTGGATTAAAGTGTTCCATTAATGGGCCGGCTCCGCCTCGCTCCTCAATGATCAGGGCTTATGAGCCATATCCCACCTTGCAGACAGACACAGGCATTCCAAGCAGTCCATTAAACCCCCCCCACAAGCACTTCAACAAACAGCTACACGTGGTCCAGTTTATTAGACGAGCCGATTATGAAAGAGGACTTTGTTGCTCTTTATTCAAAGTCCCCGTTCGCTACTATCTGTAAGACTCTTCCCAGTCACCACTACCACCTCCAAGCCTCTTCCCATTCGCCAGCACAATTTTCAAGCCACTTCCAAGTCACTGCTACCATCTCTAAGCCTCTTCTCAGTAACTGCTAGCATCTTCAAGCCACTTTCCAGTCACTGCCACCATCTTCAAGCCACTTCCCATTCGCTGAAGTCATCTTCAAGCCACTTCCCATTCTCTGCTGTCATCTTCAAGCCACTTCCCATTCGCTGATGTCATCTTCAAGCCTATTCCCAGGATCAGTATTTTCAGACAGTAGAGAGAACTGAACCAGAAGACGGCCACAGAACACCCACCATAACCAAACCTACATATAGTTTGCCATCTGAAATACAATCTAGGGTGACAGTCTGTAACAACAACAAAAGGACTGACACTTGCATACGTGGTTCCACATGCGGGAGTCTAAATGATCCAGTGAAATAAATTAAAACATTGTCTGTTAATGTGTTAACATGGTGTGGCAGTTTGACACTGGCGTCTCAATTTTCTGTTCATATAAACAATAACAACAATACAATCACACATCTCAGGTGATGTATCAAGCGGAGCAATCTGTTTTTGAGAGAGAGGGAATGTGATTCTGTCAGCGAACAGTAGTGGCTTTCATTTCAACAACATCTGGAAAACCAAAATGAAAAGAGTGTTTTTGGGAAGGAATAAAATTGCAAAACAGCTCTGTGCTAACTGTGTTATCAGAGTGCGTCAGGAGGAGACTTCAACACAAAGCTTCAAACACATTCTTTAAATAGCCACTTCAAGAATCCTGTGGGGGTTTCTGAAGAGTTTTGCACAACATGTGTGAAGAATGAGGAACAGCTAAGAAAGCAAAGAGCGATGTGACATCGTTACTTATTTTATCACTATACATAAATACATGTATGGAATACGTTGATATTATACGTACACTGTCTGTCTGTCTGTCTGTTCATGCATCTAACTCTCCATTCGTCCTTTAAGCTGTCCATCTGTCTGTCATCCGTCTAGCCGTCCGTCTGTCTCTGATCTATCTATCCATCTGTCTGGCCATCTATCCACCCGTATGTCCGTCGATCTGTCTCATGCTTCAGAACATATAACAAGTTCAGTTCCCTCCAGAAGATGGGCGTAATGTGTGCCAAGACTTGGTAATGTTTTTTGGTGTGTTAAGCTTATCTGTGGAAACATGAATGTTTTCCCTGTCTCTATAAACAGAACGGCAAAGCCCCAAATCTCAGCCCGGGATAGAAAGGGAGAGAACAAATAAGAGATACAGTAACCCCTGTATATAACAGAACAACGGCAGGCAGTATGAAGTGAGCCACGCGATCCTCTGACACGAGAGATCACAAGAAAGACAACTCCTGTTTAGGTTGGAACTTTAAAAGGCAGTTGTAGGCTATAGACCAACACACGATCGGAATGACTAAATCGCCTATATAGAGGAAAACAATGAGAAAAACCTCAACATAAATCATCCCGTGGTGTCTAAACCCTGGTGTTGAACTGTCGACTTGGCGTTCAGCAAAGTTCTGCAAGGCTTTTCCATTCCATTTTTATGGGGAACTGGAGATCTGAGGAAGATGCATAGTCCTTATTGACTGTGGCTTCCTCTTAATGTGCTCGTGCACACGCTACCCTGGGCTACTTCATTTCATCTTTCATTACAAAACCGTGGAAGACCGCATGAGGAGGACATTTTTCAATCACACTTGCTCTTGATTAACTGCTGAAAAACATGTATGCGCGTATGGAATATTCATTTTATATTGCAGTTTAAAAGGGCTCATGTTTCGTCGAGTCGATACAGAGCAGGGTGTTAGAGGCGTTCTGTACTACATTGTAAGTACAATGACGGAATCGTTGAAACAGCTGAAATCAGATTCATTCTGTCACAGTCAATTGAAATATTACATTAAAAAATGCTAATGTCAATCCCAAAACTGGAAATTATTTCAGCACATGGCATTATGGTCACGTTTTAAAATTAAACCAGCATTCCTATATAATTGGTCTTCACAGTGGGGAGTGGGGGAATGGGATGTGGTTACATTAAAATTGTTTGGTTGACAATTATCCTTCAAAAGAAGTGATGGCTTTCATTCTGAAATTTGGCATCACACATAATGCACTCGGCTTTCGGTATTAGCTATTAACTGTTAGCAAAGCTACACTTCCCATTAAATTTACTTAGTCCATTCTCAACTCCACTACGCCTACACGCTTTTGAAGTAAGAAATAAAATCCATTAAACCATAAGTGCAAGGAAAGATGGGACAATATGCATTCTAAATCATCCAATTGTTTGAATGGACATTTCTCTCTTTGTCAGTTGATAGCATTTTTAATTTTGCAAATAGCTTCGCTATGTCAGCCTGTTGTTCATAACAGATTGAGCCTTTAACAAAACCTTGATAATGTTATCAAAGAGATACAGACGGGTCCATAGGCAAATCAACTGGTTTATATTCAGCTTGCTCGTGTGAGAGGTTTATCGGTCTCTTAATGGCACAACCAATCAGACGGAACTGGCCTCATCATTAAAAACGTATTTCTTCTAGTGACTGCTAATTGGTCGGGACAAAACAAACAACGCCGCAAGAAACAGAACCACAGGGGACGAGAAATTGGACCAAACAAGGTCAAGCCTTAACCTTGGGTCTGTTGTCTGAATTTGCATACCATCAGAAAACAGCCTCTACCTTAAGCGCAACTTTTTAGCAATTCAGATTTCAGAACTGAGGCATGAGTCATGTTTGCTCCAAAGACTTGCAAATGATCACTTTACAGGAACTCTTCCTCCACGTCTCACATCATCTCTGTGTCTGCAAAGATCCCCCAAAACAAATAACATCACCGAAACGCATTCACTTCAGTGTTATGGGTTCATTCGGGCGGAACTACCCAATTATCGGGGGTTCAGCAAACGTAGCCAAAAATCCCAGAAGCCCCTGCCCCCCTTCCACAGCCGCAGAGACGCTCTCTCACTGGGACACGGGGCTAACAACAGATCCACCGGTTGCCATGGCAACATTTTTTCTGCAGCTGAATGGAAGTGGGGAATGCACCCCGGGAATAACAATAGGGTCCCGGGCACAAAGTGCTGACTTGAGAGAAGGAGGTCCCTGGCCACAATCTCTCTTTTCTGTTCACATGACTAATCATTTCTCCTGATGACCGTGCGACTCATTCATCCCCAGCCAATGAGACTCTCACTGGGGCAGGAATAACGTCGGAATTGAAGGGAGAATCGTTCAGTCAATTCATGTTTAATTTTTCATATTTTGCTTTCGGATTAATTTTAATTTTAAAGATAAAACAAAACCATTTCACCAATCCACCCAATTGCATATTATGTGTCGTTTAGTCTGAGGAAGAAAATTCATACCGCTTTAAGCTTCAGAAATGATACCGGGTTCTTCCTTTATTATTTTGACAGTTGGCGTGTAAGAAGTTTAAATTCATAGAAACTGAACTGAGTCGTAACAATGCAGCCACAAGCCGTGGCATTAAACATATGATTTGGACAAGTTAGCGGGGGAGTTAACACAAGGCTAGCGTTGTCTGTTCAAAAGCACTTTAAAAAGGGAGTCTGCGTTAATAGTGAGCGACGCGAAGGAATATATAGCTATATCTCTGCAGGGGGTTACTCCCTAACTTGCCGATGTTCCCTGACAGGTTTGTAATGAACACAGTGTCGGCTAGCGCAAAGTCTAATAAGATTTCACTCAGGTTCAAAAGGCTGTCTCGGTGTACCGGAGTGATAACCGATAACACTTGCAACCCAACATCGGCCCCAAGGAGGGGAACGGAACTGCAGAACAGTTACACACTTTTTGTGTTTATCTGTCTCCTGGGTATACATCCCCCCCCACACACACACACACACACACACACACACTCCCAGTGTGTGTGTGTATGCGTGGGCTCAGGAAAAGTAGAATTTATTCAAAGTTTTGTCATATGCCGACCTCCTTTCTCTCAGTCTCGTCTTGTCATTTTCCTTTAAGTCAATCCGGCGAGAAAGAAAAGAAGGCTGTTTTTCAAGCTAAGGTATTACTACCGGGCACATTAGCCCCAAGTATTAGAGCGCTGAAACACACCCGTCTGTCATGTCGAATGTTGACGCCGCCGCCGCCACCACCGCCGCCGCTGCTGCTGCTGCTACTGCCGGCAAAGCCAAGATGTGACTTCAATATAAAAACACAGGATGAACCGTGTACTTTAGGAAAGTTTTCAGCAGAACAACGCTTGCTGTTTGGCGAACAGCAACACAGACCGGCGGTAGCAGAACAATAAGGAATAAAACTTGTGACTTGTTCTTTGTTGGGGTTTCTTTTTCATTTTGAGGGGGCTTAAAGAAAGAATGAACGAAAGAAAGAGATAATACAAAAAGGTTGTGATTGTTCTGTTGTGTGACTAAATGCTGCAGTCGTATGGCTCTCTCTCTGAGTCGAGCACCAACAGAGGTATCATTAAAAACAAAAACATTACTGGTGTTGTTTTGCATCTGTTTCAAGTCCCTCTCGTAGTGTAATCCAGACCAACTGAAACTGTATCTATACATTTGTCCATATATATTATTTAACAAGGAATATTTATCACGTTTTCAAAACTCTGCCAGGTTAAGAACACCTGTAAAGGTGTGTGTGTGTGTGTGTGTGTGTGTGTGTGTGCATCCCACAGGAGATGGTAGAAAAACCCTAGCTGGGCAAATCGTCCTTTTTAATGCATGTGAAGCATGGACAACAGAGACTGCAGTGTAGCCTCAGTGGCCCAGAAAGTCTCCCGGGGGGGTATCTATAAATATGCGGGTGATTGCGGAAGTTTTCTGTTCAATAACATTGTGTCTAAATAAAGAACACCTCTTATGCAACGCAACAACACACAGAGCGACAGCCTCACATTGCTCTGCCATCTAAATAGCCTAATATTAGCCTAATAGTCACTTTGACTCCTTTCATGACTTTTGTTTCAGCGTTTGCCTTAGTTTAGACTGTGCTGAATAACTATGTTTGGTTTTAGGGTTTGAATCCCATCCACTCTTGGATCCCTAGCACTTACTTTTGCGTTCGTACGTCGTGGCCCTTGAAAATATGATTCAGCCTTGTGTAGCGTTTGGTATGTTCATACGTCCCGGCACTTGAAATAGCACTTAGCATTGTGTAGTAGCTTGTTCCGGCCATCTTGCTGTTTACCAACGTAGCAATTATGAATCCTTGAAACTTGTTCTATTAACCTAGCAATCATGAGCGCTTGAGACTTGATCTATCTTACTTGCTATCTTACTCTTCAAATCTTAGTGTACCGTCAGCGATATATTGTTGTTTCACTCTTTCGACAAATGTACTTAGCAGTATGCGGATTTGGGTGATAAAATACCTTAACCATGCATCACTATACCATGAAGGGCAACCGCTCTCTCTCTCTCTACATCATAAAGCTTTAAAGTAACTCTCCCAGTCTAACCCTAACCCAAATATTCACCACAGGGGTTCTTAGCATATAATTAAAGTTCCAGATCACTCTTCCTGGGTCCCCTGAGCTGCAGGTGGACGTTACGTCAGTGTCGTTACGATGTCAGTGGATTGCGTTCCCCGTCGATCCATATCTGTCCCTCGAGGGGGAAAAAAACAAAGGTGCTTTTTTACCACAAGCTGAGGCCATGTATGTAGCGGGCTTGCCAAATAGCATTAACTGACCCCAGGTGAACCCTAGAAAGCACTGCTAGCCATATATGGAATTGACTCTAGTGAACCACACTTGTCCTGCAGCTACCTGACTGAACATAAAGACACACACACACGCACACGCGCGCAAACAAGAGGCTTTGACGGCTGTGTGTGTAGGCCAAGATAACACGTACCATATAGGGCGAATTGTTAGCAACAGCGCAACGTTTTGCAAGGGTGTACATAATATTGTTTTGTTGGTTTACATTAATTAGTGTATGTAATGTCTTGCCTGCAGAGCTCCATTTGTTCTCCAGCCAAAACAAATCACAAAAAAAATATTTCACTTACAACGACCGTCTGCTTTTCAGTGACCTTTTCCTCTTGCCTCACAAATGAAATAAAATCCTGAATTTATCCGAAATCTAGGATTATATTGTGTGCCGGGAGGCTCCAGATATCATGGAGTTAATCCTGTTTAAATGGCATATCTGAAACAGATCATAATTCACGCACAGCACAGTTATCAAAACATTTAGAAGACCCAGAAGTAGATTATGGAAATGCTTTAATTGAAAGCGTTTTACCTGAGGTGAAATCATTTCAGGATAGAAAATTATGAACGTAGTCCAGGTAGAAGTCGCAAAATGTACCTCACGCATAGCACAATTATATATTTCACACAAAGTGTTTTATACACTGTGTTCAATGTTATATGTGCGTAAAATGTAAAACATTAAATAAAAGCTTTGCACAGTAAGCATAAAGTGCACCGGGTATCAGTGTACTACAGCTCTCAACACAGAGTTATATAAACTCATGACTTTGTTATGGATTTTGTGGTTTTTGGTGGTCAAATCCTGCTCTGTAGTTGATCTTGTTGGCCGATATAGACTGTGGTAATGCCTGAATTCCCCTTAAGGGAACACATGAATAAAATGAAAAAGTAACTGTATCTGAAGCAATATGAAAGACCCACAGTCAGAAAACCCAATTTCACCATATTGATACTTAATACTCTAAGTGTTTACAGGAAACACCAGCATGGTGAGGGGGAAGGAATGCTTCCACTAGGCCAATGTCAATACTCCACGGTATAGGAATAGATCAAGTCATACTGAAATAATCATATTATAATATAATACCACCACAGTAACACAGTAAAGCTATAGATCTCCCATATTCCGACTCATACTGATAGAATCACATTATAATATGAAACCACCATCATCAACTATTGTTCAGTTCAGATCGTTTAGGACCTTGGGTTTTCCCAGGAGTCCCAGGCCAAAAGCTTCTGAGTTTGATCCCCAGATGTCATTATGCAAGCTGCCTAACCCCTATCTGCAGGGTGTTTTTTAACCTGTATCCAAATTCACAGTCAAGTGGCTTTGAAAAGATAAAAGAATCTGCTATATTTACTCATGATTAACAATGACTTAATGATATATGACTTAACAGTAATGGATGTGGAAAATACACTGCCACTACATGCCAATTAAAAGGATTGATTTGGGGAATTAGCCTTCATCCAGATGGAGTAATCGGTGTAATTTCCTAACTCCGATGGAAAGCATCCATGGCTTGCAGACCCACTCCTAAATGAAATGTTTCACACCGATTTTATACAGCACTCGACCATGTTCATGTTCACGTGTTGACTCGCAGGTGATGGAAAGACAGTCTGACAGACAGACAGACAGAGAGACAGACAGGCAGGCAGGTGATGGTACACAGTCTGACAGACTGGCAGGTGATGGTAGACAGTCTGACCGACAGACAGACAGACAGGCAGGTGATGGAAGACAGACCGAAGATGGTAGACAGACATGGTCAGGTCAGTCAGTCTGTCTGTCTGTCTGTCCCATCACTATTACTCCCTAGCAGAGGTATTTGACTCCTCATAGAGGATGTAAAACAATGTATGAAACCAGTGGAAAGAATTACAGCCCATCCTACACTGAACAACATTCTGGACCCATGATTCATATGCTGGATAGAGGCTCCGTAGAGGCCAATCACACACTGGGGGAGACTGAATAGCTAGCTATGGTATTAATTCAACCCCAAGATTCATTCCAAAAATCATCATAATCTGGAATCAATTTCATTGCATTACAAACATATTTGTCTCGCTCTGGCTACAACTCGATCTGTCCCTCCTCTCTCCTCCACTCCCCCCCACCCCTCGCCCGTCTCTCCCTCTCCTCTCCCTCTTTCTTATTCTGTTATGACTCAGGCACTCTCCTGTCAGGCATACCTTTTACTGCAAAACCCTTGCATGACAGTTTCTGTGCAGCCGCACCGTCTCGAGTGTGAGAAGTGCGAGATGTGCACGAGCAAGCATGACAAAAAGAGGGAGGGAGGGAGGGAAAGACAGAGAAAGCGAGAGAGTGAGAGAGAGCGAGAGAGAGAGGGGGCAGGAATGAAACGTCTCCAAATGTTCAAAGTGGCATAAGACCTCGTGCGCCAGGATCTCACAGCAAACCGTCCAAGCTCAGCCGACTGTGTGTGTGTGTGTGTCAGCCTGTGGGTGTTAA
>OMKP01057620.1:0-16103 GCA_900302375.1 Bathygadus melanobranchus | reverse complement strand
TACATATACTGTATGTAGTCTACATATACAGTATGTACTGTATGTAGACTACATATACTGTATGTAGACTACATATACTGTATGTAGACTATATATACTGTATGTAGTCTACATATACAGTATGTACTGTATATAGACTACATATACTGTATGTAGACTACATATACTGTATGTAGTCTACATATACAGTATGTACTGTATATGTAGTCTACATATACTGTATGTACTGTATGTAGTGTATGTAGACTACATATACTGTATGTAGACTACATATACTGTATGTAGACTATATATACTGTATGTAGTCTACATATACAGTATGTACTGTATATAGACTACATATACTGTATGTAGTCTACATATACAGTATGTACTGTATGTAGACTATTACAGTATACTGTATGTAGACTACATATACTGTATGTAGACTATATATACTGTATGTAGTCTACATATACAGTATGTACTGTATATAGACTACATATACTGTATGTAGTCTACATATACAGTATGTACTGTATGTAGACTACATATACTGTATGTAGACTATATATACATACAGTATACTTTTATTTTTACTTTTGTTTACTTACCTTGTATTTGTCATTGTACAGAACGACAAATGTGCTATACTACACACTGCAACACTTTGACCTTGACCTTGCAGTGACAGACTGGCGTGTGCTGCAGTGACCCCTGATGACCTCCAGAGCATGACTAGAACCCGACCAGTGTCTTATGCTAAGTGAGGAACGGCAGAAGTAGATTATACTATTGTACTGTATACTTTGTTATCACGTCGACATTCCAATGCAATGTCAGAAGAGACAGGGGACGAGATGGACATGAGATTAAAGTCAGGGTGGAATCTAATGTCTCTGATGCTTTCCAGTCCACATGGAAAACAGCGATCCCCACCTGTCAAAAAGATGATGGATGCATAATGTTCAGGTCGGAGGGAAGGCAGTGGATTTGGCCAAGAATGCCCTCTCCAGAGCCCATTCAACAGGAAATAATATCAATAATAATATGTTCATTTTATATCTGCAAAGGGGTTGTGATGACCTCAAGGGGAATACCATTTGGGGTCCAGAGATGGTGGCCAGTCTGTGAAAGGGTTGTCGTTGTTGAATGGGGTTAGCCGGCAGCTGAGCCTGGAGACATCGAGCTAACTATGTCAGTCTGACGTCCATGCTAGATAAATAAATGTATATTATGACTGTAAATTGTGTCATGGAGAATGCAGTAAAAGTATATATTAAAAATAATTTAATCGCTAGCCATAATCATTTTTGTTGCTACTCACGCACATCGCCAGATGACCTCAACAGAAAGATGCATTGTCCTCGGAACAGCTGGAGGCTCCCACTTGTTTTCTATACACACACATCAAAGGAGCCGGTTACCCCTTGTGATTACCTGCCTCTGAACCCACCGCAACCACCCCATGAAATGCATATCAGCAAAATTAAATTCTTTGAATTGAATTAGGCCTGCGACGTGGAGATTAAATGTTGTTAGCGACACGGGAGCCGAGCGTGTGTCTTATGGTGAACGCACACCAAGCCCTCGGCAACACGACACACGGCTGTTATCTCAGTAAACGCTGATGGATCCACGTCACCAGAACCCCTGCTATACAGATAAGAGGAAATGTTTGGTGGGAAGAGGCCGATTTTCACTTTGTCTTTGATTTACGTTTCACATATGATGTTGCAGATAACATGACGATGATGGTGATGATGGTGGTGATGATGATGATGATGACGAGGATGATGAGGATGTGAACTGACCCGAAATGACTTCATAGTGTCCATCCTGGGAACGACCTCAAGAGAGGTCTTAAGGACTTGGGAAGTCATGCGCTGCGGTGATTTAGGAGATAAAAACAACACAAACCACATTTCGCGAGACACGAGCAGTTGCTGGAAGCACCAATAAAGACAATAAAGACGCCTGAGTTGTAACCACTGACCTAGGTTTCCCCCCATCATCATAAAAGACGATTATCACTTGACCCCTGACAACACATCCTGTGGACCGGTGGGTGTAGCAGGCCGACTGTCCAACATTAGATGACTTTTTTGGGTTTTTGGTTGTGCGTCAAAGCATTGTATGACCTTTTAACTTGTGCCTTTTGCGTGAACTTTGCATGAACGCAGGGGGTAAACCCCACCCACTAGACGATACACAAGTCCGGATGTATACACACACACACGCACACAAGACCATACATATGTCAGGACGTACACACACACACACAGTGATCATTTTAATGTTGAAACTTCCACACAGACTTCCACTTCCAAGTCATCACATCATGTGTTCACGAAGGATCATCATAATCATGAATGATGTATTACTTCTAGATAATGGAGACATTCTCTTAGTTTTGGTTTGTTTTTTGCTCTCTGTCCCCATGAACATATTTTTATTGAGCCCAGATCATTTCACATGTTTGTGTATAATAAACCACACACACACACACAACATAAACCATAAACCATTTACTCAGCTTCATAACTTATGGGATGATTGCATGTGTTGGTTTCAATTTCTTCTTTTCAGGGCAGGGCACCTGGAGATATGACATGACCATGTCGTACCCTTCATTATAACAACAATGCATTCCTAACGGCCACAATACAAACAATGGACTGCTAAAATAATTACATGACATTCTCACATTCTCTTGCACAGATAATGTAATACAAGTGTGTGCTCATGTGTGTCTCACATTTTGAAACCTCTGAAATACACACACTCCACCAACAACTCGTTCTTGTTCTCTACGCTCACTTGTCTTTTGTCAAACAAACTTTTTTTTTAGACTCACAGAAGCTGACTGCCATTAAGGTACTGACTTAAAGGTCACTGCTCATGCTACATTAGCCTATAGACATGCCAGTACAAGGTAATACGAGCAGTACTCAACACATACACTCTGCTATTACATACTTTGAGTTGTTACAGATCGAAGTGCTACAACATATATGAATGGGGTTATAATGTCGTTTTAGGTGACTAAGTGACTTGGTGCTGTCCTCGACGCCATCTGAACGCTTTCAGTTTCGAGCAACGAAGCAGCGAGAAGCAGCCGCTCATTGGCGGTTTGTACGCGCGAGCCCAACCCGAGCTCAGCGCTGCTGTGCAACAGCTCGGGAGGAAGCGTCACGTGGTGACACATCTCCGCGACTTACGTCATCGTCCCCATCTCCAAGCAACCCCTCCATCAGCACGAGCGTCACCGCGAGCCGAGCCGCACGGTTGCCCGGCAACCCCTGCCTTGCGCTCGAGCCCGGCCTCGCCGCCCAGCGCGGAGCTCTGACGCGGGTGTGACGTCAATAAGGTGGGTATCAATTTGTTATGGTGGCTGCGGGAGGAGGAGTTCCCCGCGCACTGGAGACTCGCTGCATTCCAGCGGAGCCCAGCAGCAGACTCAGAGCGCCGGAGCGAAGTGACCTGAGCCGAGTCACAGGCCAGCGTACTTGTTGTAGTTCAGACGGCCCGGTTCGCTCCGACACACAAATATATTATATACTTTTTTGGGGGGTAAAAGCGAACAAAAAGTGCAGCGCCTTCGTTGTCTTTTTTTTCCCCTCCTTCAGTGCATTTACTATCTTTAAGGAATGATATTCGTTGCCTGTGAGATCCGTGTGAACTGTGAGAGGAGGTGGTGTACTTACGTTTCATAAGGTAAGAATATTTCAAGAATATTTTAAACATATTACATTTCATTTTGAAGATTTGCTGTGTTTAGATTTGTGTAGAATTGTGAGGCGATATGACCGAACAAGCGGCCAATGTACAATACCCGGGTGTATGAATACCCGGGTGTATGAATACCCTACATTTCTTTGGGACACGCAGGCCTACGCTTTTACTAGAAACGGTCGATTTTTCTCCTAATTTTGGCAGCAAAATACATAAAAATGATTAAACACAACATTTCTACATGTATTTATTTCGTCTTGAAATGGATGTCTTCTTAAGCATTAAAAGTAGCCTAATTTTAGGCTACTTTAGGTACTTAAGATAATTTTCATTCATGTAATATTTCCTTGCAATTGAATTGTATTTGTGTAATGTATTTATTTTGATTTAATGCATGTTATGTTATGATACTGATTATTCTGTTTTACTCAGTCATTCCTATAATATAGCCTTATCTCTACTATGATATTCTGCTGCAGTTTTTTTTATTCTAACATAATAATTCTAATATTGGATGAATATTAAATGCATCTGTATACTATATTTCTCTGCAGGTACTATACTTATTACTATCCCTTGGTGTTAGACTCCAGCCTGTCTGAGCACCATGGTGATCATGACAGAGAGCAGCACACGGCCTCAGCCCAGCACTGCCCAGGGCAGACCCCTCCAGGTGGGCTTCTACGAGATCATCCGCACACTGGGCAAAGGGAACTTTGCAGTGGTGAAACTGGCCAGGCATAAAGTCACCAAAACACAGGTGAGGACTCCAGCTCACCCCATCCTTGCGCTGTGCATGTAGAGATACCAGATTCAGGATACTACATCTCTAATCAGCATGCACAGTGTAATTAATAAGTAACAAAATATTAAATTAAAAATATATCGTTTTTTAAACATATACGTACAATTACAATATATACATATACAAAATCAAAAATGTTCTTATATTCTAACGGGCTATTGTTGTTGTAGGTGGCCATCAAAATCATTGACAAGACCAGGCTGAACCCCTCCAACCTGGAGAAGATCTACAGAGAAGTGCAGATCATGAAACTGCTCAACCACCCACACATTATCAAACTCTACCAGGTATGTGGAGATCTCTCTCTTTAGAGCGTTGGGCTTGGCTTGGTGTGTGTGCATATGTATGTATATTTGTGTGTGTGTGTGGTCCATGCATTATTATTGTTTAACATGTGTAAGGTGCTAAGCGACGCTGTACATTGACACTATAGTGCTGAAAACAGTTGTGCAGCAGAGACGTGTTATGCTCTCTGTTCAGGATCGTAGAAGAGGTTAGCAGGACTAGGAAATTCAACCTGGACTACTCTGGTCAAAGGGCGGACTGTAGGGCTGCGTAGGATAGAAGACAGCTCATTCAACATTGTAATGGTGCATTGCAGTTTCTGTCCTTAAGTGTTTTACTGGTTATGTTGGTGACTAGTTGGAATTTGCAAAGGAGCACTATGTTCTTAGCACACATAGAATCATAAGCACGCACACACACTCACACACACACACACACACACACACTCTCACACACACACACGCATTACTGCAATCCCTGTTGACCTCTGTTTGCGATACATTGTGTGAGTGTGTGTGTGTGTGCGTGTGTCTCCATTGTGGTGTGTGAACAAAGGTCATTGCTGTGTGTGTGTGAATATGCATAAAGAATGTCTGGGCGTGAGAGAGAGAGAGAGAGGTATAATGAGAGAAGTATTCGTCATAGACCAATCGAAATAACAGGTGACAGCTCATCTCCAGAAAGGCCTCACGCCTTTGAGGAACCTTAAGGACAGTCTTGTTTACAGTGTGAGCGTGCAAACGCTACCCCAGAATGAGTCTGTGTCTACAGGTCTCAGTGTCCAACCCAATTAGCGTCATCGCAGGAAAGACAAGTGTAATGTGTCTGAGAGTCACGTGATGCCACCCAGTGTTTTACTGCTAATGCCAGCAGTCTTAGACTTCTGAACACCACGGATCTGCTTTATACGCAAGGCACGCCTCGCACACACACACACACACACACACACACGCACAGCGACGGCATGGTAACTGAGGCATGGTGTGTCATGTGGTATCAGATGAGTCTGGGAGTTGAGGAGTTTATGCGGCGGCATTCCATCTGATCGTAAAAAAACAACAACAACAAAACACTTCAATGGAATCATATCGATCACAGCATCCGATCAGAGTCAACATTCATTTCTGGCGCCCGGGAGTGATTCAAGTGCTCGGGTGCTGTGGGTGGCATGAAAGAGCTGGTTATTAATGGGGAAGTAGCTCCGGATCTGTGGTGTTTACGAGGTTACGTCCTCTCTGTCTCTTCTTTAATTTCCAATAACATATAGCCCTCGAAACGCAAGCTAGGAGAGTTTGTGGAACTGTGTTTCTGGTTCGTAGAAAGGGAGGGATATGGGTTAGTGATACAGAATGGCTGACATATAACACTGGCGTTGGTTCCCTCATGAAGTCCAAGTGTGTGTGTGTGTGTGTGTACGTGTGTTGAGTGTGTGTGTGTGTACGTGTGTGTGTACGTGTACGTGTGTTTCTTCAACATGGTCTGTTATCTACTTGGTTTTGTGTGGTTACATGTGAATGCGACAAAGTATCCAGGAATGTATTAAGAGCCCTTATTCCCCAGGCTAGAAACGCCTATTTCTCCAGTGTCATAAATTTCAACAAAAACAAGCTGAAGTTTCTCTTTGACACTGTAAAAGGTCTGACGCACTCCCTCTCAGAAAGTGGACTCCTCCCTCTCAGCAAGCAATTTCTTGGAATAATTTTCGCACAAAATCAAATCAATTACAAAAGACTGATGATTTTCCTACACTTTATCTTCTTTTATTAGAGCAGCACCATGTATTCCCCCTGAAGCAACTTTCCTGCAGTTCAGCACAATCTCCTTGGATGAACTTACTAAGCTAACACAGGCATCTAAACCACTACCTGTATGCTAGACCTTCTCCCTACCTTGACCATAGCATTCTTCTTGATCGTCTCGAACACTATGTTGGCATGAAAAGCTCGGCTCTTCTCTGCTTTGGATCTTATTACAAATAGAACACAATTTGTTCTCTGTGAAGATTCGAAATTGAAGCACTGCAACCTAAAATTTGGTGTTCCCCAAGGGTCGGTCCTTGGTCCATTACTCTTTGCAATTTACATGTTTCCTCTTGGTGATATTATTCGCAGCTACGGAATTAGCTTAGCTTTCACTTATGCTGACGATACTCAAATCTACATTCCTATTAGATCAAACAACTCAGATCCAGAAGATTGAATCCTGCATGACTGCTATTAAAAGATGGATGTCCCAAAACGACTTGCAGCTTAACACAGGGAAAACAGAGATGATAATCATCGTCCCGAAGCAACAATGAACACTATTTTATGACGTCACACTGTGTCTGCTGTCGGCCAAGCATTACCAGAACTGTTTTCTTTCATCTTAGAATCATTGCTAGAATCAGACCAATGTTATCCACGGTGGATGCAGAGACATATCGTCTAGACTGGATTACTGTAATGCACTGTTCTCTGGCTTACTGAACTCCACTGCAAGAAGCCTCCAGCTTGTGCAGAATGCTGCTGTTTGACTCCTAATTAGAACTAGAAAATTCGACCACATTCCACCTATTCTCTCCTCCCTCCACTGCCTTCCAATTAATGTCAGGTCAGATTTAGCTGCTCCTTGTAGGAGCAGCACCTTCCTACCCGAAGGACCTTATTATTCCCCATTGTCCTTCTCAGACCCTCGGGTCTTCAGGTGCTGACCTTCTATCAATTCTAAAAGTTAATAATATATCAACAGGAAACAGAGCGTTCTCTTATTCAGCGCCCTATTTGTGGAACAGTCTGCCATCTGTAATCAGGGAAGCTGACTCTGCTGACAAATTAAAATCCAAACCTGTATTAGGTTAGAGGGTTCCTTCGTGTTCCCTGTCCACCATGCTCCATCTAACCATAATGCTGTGTCTGCTTTTAGTGTGTTGGGGAGTGTCTAGGGGGTGTCATGAATATATGACTGTAACTATGATTAAAGGCTATACAAATATAACTGACTTGACTTGACTTGACTATTTCATGGAAACTAGTGTTTCTCTTTATTTTTCTGTGTGTGTGTGTGTGCATGTGTGTGCATGTGTGTGTGTGAGGATGTGTGTGTGGTCGTGTACGTATCCTGCGGAACACGCCAAGGAAGATATATAGTGAGGAAAGAGGAGGAGAGGTCATAAAATGGCCCCAACGACCAGGGCCACATCTGCTCAAGTACTTACAGCGTGGTTTCAATCTGGAAACTCGTCATCACCAGATGACCGTGACCCGTTTAACACTAAACCCTCTCTCTCTCTCCCTCTCCCCCTCTCTCTCTCTCTTGGTACCTCTTAGGTCATGGAAACCAAAGACATGCTGTACATTGTAACAGAATACGCCAAAAACGGAGAGATGTTCGGTGAGTACTAGCGTCCCTGCCAATCATACATTGGTTCTGTTACGATAGGTAAGAATCCTACAAGGCCGCCGATTCTAAAAACTGCAACTCACATGCTCACCTGCAGACCACCTGACCTCGAGCGGTCGCATGAGTGAAGACGAGGCGCGCAAGAAGTTCTGGCAGATTCTGACAGCGGTGGACTACTGCCACAGACATCACATCGTTCACCGGGACCTCAAAACGGAGAACCTATTGCTGGACGCCAACATGAACATCAAGCTAGCTGGTGAGTCCACCTCCAAGCCTGGAGTAGGACCTTCTCTATTGGTATGACCTTGCACAGAGGCAAAAACAGCTGGCTGTACTCGATTAGGGTCCTCCATTAATCCACTCATGGTTTATTGCAATTTGATTATTTTAGCTCTTTCATATAAGGAATCATTTTGGGTTAGGCTATTATTCTCCTGGGTGAATTAAATCCATGGCAAACAGCAACATTTGTTATGCTATTGAACTTAAAACACAGACATGTATTCATGCAAACAAATATATACACACACACACACACAAGAACGCACACAATGTGCACAGACATCCTTACATAAACACAGGAAATGTGATGACTTCAGCTGGGCAAGACAACTAGCCCTTTGTGCACTAAATGACAGTATTATTAGCTTGATAATATCTGTTCCATTCCATTCCAGTCATTTGGCTCAGCGGAACCAAGACCTATCTAACACACCACTGTTCCACAATTAGCCAATGGGAATGGAAAAATAAGATGGAAAATCTCTAAACTCTGAACTCTATTTTGTTACTAAGCAACCTTTCCTTCTTTCTCTGGGTAGACTTTGGATTTGGGAACTTCTATAATGCCGGTGAGCCTTTGGCCACGTGGTGCGGCAGTCCACCTTACGCCGCACCTGAAGTATTCGAGGGGAAGGAGTACGAAGGCCCTCAGCTTGACATCTGGGTGAGCCTCCAAAACCAGGAACCTGTCTCAGTCTTAGTCAAGTCACTCACTAGGACAAAGTGACAAGAGTTCAGACCGCACAACTCTGACGATGCCTCCTCCTGCTCTCTCCTCCTGTAGAGTCTAGGTGTGGTGCTTTACGTCCTGGTGTGTGGCTCCCTTCCATTCGATGGCCACAGCCTTCCTGTGCTCCGACAGAGAGTCACCGAGGGACGCTTCAGAATCCCTTTCTTCATGTCTGAAGGTAAGCATTCCCCACACAGACAAATTACTAAATTAGGGCAATTAGAATTACAGGCATCCCTATTTTGAGCTGAACATAATTAAAGAACTCATCTTGTCCCGTTTCCCTCCAGACTGTGAGAACCTCATCCGTAAGATGCTGGTGGTGGACCCGGCCAAGAGAATCAGCGTGGCCCAGATCAAGCAACATCGCTGGATGATTGCTGACCCAGCAGCCCCCCTCCAGACCCTTAGTCATTCCTTGACGGAGTACAACTCCAACCTGGGGGATTACAGTGAGCCAGTGCTGGGCATCATGAACACCCTGGGCATTGATCGCCAGAGGACCATCGAGGTAAGCCTTCCGACCATGATTTAGGATTCCTGATACAATGACTACAGGCAGAGTCAGGGTACTGGGGGTAGGAGTGATAAGAATAAATTGAAAGGTATGTGAGGTCACTGACACATGAGTGAACCCCATTAAGGGCGCATGCCAATGGGCTTAAAGCTAACGTTGTTGGTAGAATTAGCATTATCTATTTTCTTTTACATTGACATCTGTTCCATCAGTCACAGTCATCCCCGCGGTTGACCTTTCTAGCAATGTCGTCTCTGAGGATCTCATGCTATGGAAATAGTATATAGCGGAAAGTGAACAAACAACCACTAACAAGCACCTGTCTGCTTCCATCAGTCCCTACAGAGCAGCAGCTACAATCACTTCTCTGCCATCTACTATCTGCTGCTGGAGAGAGTCAGGGAGCATCGGGCCCAGCAGCTCAGCCGCCAGTGTGGTAGCTGGACCCAGAGACCCAGGAGCACTTCTGATTCCACTGCCCCAGAGGTGAGGGCCTACACCGTGGTTGCAAAACGTTTAGCCAAGACATTTCAAAGTTCCACACCTGCATATACATATGTTTTAAACCTTCTTTGTTCCTTTCCTTTTCTCAGCTGATCATGGACCCCAGTGACAACTTCAGAAATGCACAATTTTCGATTCTAACCAAGTGCGCCCGTCCCGTTTACCCCGAAATGGAGTGCGACCAAGGTGGATTGTTCCAGGTAAGACCTCAGAGACGTCAAGTGCAGGGCATTCCTTCAGTTTCAAACTAGCATGATCCACACTCCTTAGCATTCTTAGCATTCCCCCCATCAGTCTCCAGTCTGTCTGTCAGCGGCTAACAGTTAGCGCTCCCCCTCCCCTGTCCCCAGCGCGTGGTGTTTCCGGTGGAGGCCAGCCTGAACCGGCTGTTGTGGAACCGCTCCATATCTCCCAACAGCCTGCTGGAGACCAGCATCAGCGAGGAGGTGCGTCCCCGCGACCTGGAGGAGGAGGAGGCCAGCCACGCTGCCGGACCCCTCATCCACCCCACCACCACCTCCCGCAGACACACGCTGGCGGAGGTGTCTGCTGGCTTCCATCAATGCAACCCCCCCTGTGAGTATTTCATTACAGAAGCGGGCACTCTTCTTCCGATGACCTTTCACTGATACACTGATACCAGCAAGAACACACTGTTATCCCATGTGACTTACTTTACTTTGAACTTCTTCCCTTTCCTGCTGGTGTAGGTATTGTGGTCAGTCCTTCAGACGGCGCCTCTTCTGACAGCTGTCTGAAGTCCTCATCCAGCCAGAAACCCACTATGCAGGCTGTTGTGGGTGGCATGTCAACACTTTTGGCTTCTGGGAATGAGCGTGGAGGCCTGCTACCTCCAGGAACCTCTCTGGCCCTCTCCGCCCACCTTCTGCCCCAGACGCAGGGCAGCCTCCCAGCTGCCAGCTTTCAGGAGGGCCGCAGGGCCTCTGACACATCCCTCACACAAGGTAAAAGGAATTGGACCAGACCAGTTAGACCTGTGTTGTCACAACAGCATTAATACTGACTTGAATACTCTCACTACAGTCTGTGCTGTTTAGTGTGACTCTAGCCATCAAAGGAGTCTTGCGTAGCTAACCACTTCCTGTGCCTCTTTGCAGGACTCAAAGCGTTCCGGCAGCAGCTGAGAAAGAACACACGCACAAAAGGGCTCTTGGGATTAAACAAGATCAAAGGTGTCACAAGGCAGGCCATCCCTCCTCCTTCCTGTAACCGTGGTAGCCGTGGGTCACTGGGTCCGACCCTCTCTGAACATCGCAGCATGCTAGAGGAAGTGCTGCATCAGCAGAGGTGAGCTTGAGACATATGAGCACACACAGACACGCTCATGCATGCATGGGAATACAAAAAGCCTACCCTGTAAACGACACTTCATCCATTAAAACCCCTTTGTGTTGGTTCAACAGGATGCTGCAGATTCAACACCAGCCACAGTCCCAGGCCCTTCAGGGAGCGCCCTCCCAGAATCCCCTGCTGTTCCTGACTCAGCAGAAGCCGCCATCCCCTCCTCCCACAGCTTTGTTTGCCTCCCCAGCTTCCTCACTCCTCCAGAGCGACCCTCAGCATGCCCTGCCTCCCCAGCCAGCTCCCATTGTGGCACCATGCGTCCTCTGGCAGCAGACCCTCGACGCACCTTCACAGTCCACCCCCTGCTCCTCATCATCCTCCTGCTACTCCTCTACCCTCTCCCCAGTGGCCTCTGCTGCTTACCTTCTCGAGGCCCGCCTGCACATCAGCCAGCCACCCCTCATCAGCCACACCTCTAGCATCCAGCTGCAACACCTGCCCCAGGCCTTCGGGCATGGCTCCTTCCCTCTGCCGTCCAGACCAGAGGCCTGGGACCTGGGCTCCTCCACCGGCAACAACTCTGACATGCAGGAGCTGAGTCTGGCTGGACAGCAACAACTGAGCAGCTGTGTTATGGTGAAGTGAAAACATGAGCAATCCCTCCAGACCATTATGAATGTGCTCGCTAACAATCCTATTGGTGGACAGGTCTCTTGACATTGAGCAAGAAGAATGGAGACAGGCGGTGGACTGAAGCTCCAACAACATGATGCAAGTGACACATTTACATTTTGTTTTCAACATAGGGTACACAAATGTGTCCGTACAGATCTAGAGTTACAGATACAGATCTGTATGTGCACAGTGTCTGTATGTGTATGTGTATACCTTTGGTATAATATAGACTGAAGCCTAAGCAATAACCAAACTCTGGGAGGCTTTAGAGAGACAACCAGAGAAGCAATAATGAACTTGGGCCGCAAGGACCCCTCAAAAGACCCTGATCCAAACTTCCAAAGGGCTTCTCCACTCCTGGAAGCTATGGTCGAATATGACTGAAGAATGACGGGACATACACCAAGACGGATCAAATCAGGTTTCAGAAGTCACGGTCCTTTATACGTTTAAATGATCATGTTTTTTGTATCAATGTTAATTGGAAGATAGCATCTTCCTGACTGTTGGTTACTTTTTTTTTAGGTTACGCTTTAACTTCATTTAGAGCGCTAATGCACACCATTGTTCTCCACATTGCTGGAGACAAGGTTTGTTTGTTGTTTTTCTTTTGTCTGCTTTCTGTTATTATTTCCAACTTTGTCGCCATCCATCACTCGCAGCAGGCTTATGAACGTGACACGTGTCACACGACTCTAAGCTTCCAAAACCTTTTGCTGAAGGGTTTGATTTGTTATTGAAACTGTGATAATGTTCCCTTCTCTCTGCGTTTACCTCAAGCTAAAGTTGAACTGAAGCTAGTCGGAGGGCAAGGTGTGGATGAAAGGTATGCCCAGGACATATTGTTTATCTCATTGACTTCAACACAACAGGTTAGTTCAGCACGCTGGCATCTCATCAATGTGGACACATCGCGTTGACTTCATATGTTTGGGACTTTTCCAAACCTCTAATTTAATTACTACCTCCGTAGGTCACCATGTTTGAAACGCGTTTCGATTCGGAAACCACCGTCATCAAATCTCCTTAGTCACAGAAGTAATGTTGTCTAACCCAACACATTGAAAACAGAATATCAAAGGAAACATTTGACCATTTCTCTTTTCATTTTTATCAGTAACCTGTGCAATATTTCACATTGAAATATGAAGGAAAATGAAGCAAGGGATCTTCATAGGATGGCCAACAGGCATAATGTGTACTTGCCTGTTTTTTAAGGCTATTATTGCTTGTCTTTTTATGACTAAGGCAGGTACCAGTTATATGAGATTATAACACAATACTGTAGAAATGGACAAAAGTGTGGAGTTAAATGCTGTCTTGCAGGATTTCCTCTTCTGTAACATGGAGGGGTCCGTGGCAGAATTTGGTTCGAACCAAAAGTGTGAGAAGCTCGGCGAAGGTGTAATCTGCCACATGCACACTACTGATTTTCATTGGTTGTATCTCAAAATGTAGCATGCTGGTTAGCTAGCACTTTAGCGGTATCCTTTTGGCTTTTGCTATTTAAAAGCTTCATCTGCCTCCAGTCGCTAAAGCTACTCTGTGCTGTAACATCCCTAAGCTGTCAGCTTCAGAATTATGGTGGTATTAATTTTGTACTTTTTGAAGAAAAACAAAATAACAAATAATATAGGCTATATGTGTGTGTAGCAATACCATTTTTTGCTGGAAACTGATTATCTTGAATTATTACCTGTCCATATGTTGTTTGAGGTTCTAGTTTTTTCTGTGCTGTCTGTTCAGACCATGCATTAGCTAACAAAGCTAGGTCAGATATGCTACCCATAACATTGTAAGGTTGGTTACACCATATCTGTGAAGTATCTGGTGACAAAGAACAGTGTTTCTCAAGGCCCAATTTATTTTTGTCTTTTTTTTTCTTCAGAAACAAGCAGTGTTGATATTTCTATATTTTAGACTGCACTCACCACCAAAGCCTGTGCCTTTCTCATGAACAAAGCCCAGCACATGAGGAGACGAGAACACAGATGAGACGCCATGGCTCCGTAACTTGAGCCGTTGACTCTAAAGCCCCAGGACATGTGAGAAGACACAAGCGTTGCACTTTATACATTTTCTTATTTCAGAAAGGTTTCATTTTCTTGCAAACTTCACGAAGGCAATTGAAACAGTAATGTCTTGATGCAAACCTGTAAAATGACCCTTTGATACCCTTTGGATAATAGGAAGTGTTGTTTTTATCCTCACGGTTTGTTACCTGAGCGTAAGCTTGTATGTGTGCGTATGTGTGTGTGTGTGTGTGAGGTATGAGTGCCCAAGAAAGGTTGTTTGTTATTTATGTGTTAATAGAATTGCATATTTATTTGAATAAAGATCACTTATTAAGAATGTTGTGTTTTGGTGTTTTGTACTTGAAATGATCCAACTTCAGTCCTGAACTACGACCAGAGAAGCATGGTGTATTGAAATCATTCATAAAGGTGTTGTTGTTGTTTAAAAGCACCATTTAAACCCATATTTTTCCTCGGTGACCTCATAGCTGGCGACGGTCATAGTCGGGGCTAGGGTGACTCCCAGACTCCCTGAGCCCAGAGCATCATGGGTAGGAGATACACACTGGCATAACATGAGATGCACACGCACACACACACACACATACACATACACTGTGGTCCGAGCTGGGTAACAATGGAGCATTCCAGTGAATACACAAACATGCAAACATGTCAACAACCAAACACTGGTGCTAACTAATGAGCTAATTGTGTGTGTGGGTGTACCTGGTGTGTATGTGTGCTAGGGAGTGTTTATGCATACATCGTACGATGACATGACTAGAGGAGTGGTGTGTGTGTGTGTGTGTGTGTGTGTATCCAGGGCACTGGTGAGCTGCAGGGTTCATAAGGGCTTCTCAGAGAGAGACTCAGTCTCCCTGCATGTAAACTGATCTGGGTGACGGAGGAAGGAACTGGGTGATGGAGGTCGCTCCGTCAGTATCGCCCCAGTGCTGAATGAATAGCACAGAATGATCAACAGAGACCTAGAGAAGGCAGTTGGTTTATATAATGCAGTCTATGAACTGTGTCAAAGCATACAATTACAATAACACACACATAGACACAAGCTGTCAGGCATAGAGACACACAGAGACCTGGAGAGGGTATAATAAATGTGTGTATTTCAAAGAAATGTATTTCAGAGATCTACAGTGGTATAAAGAGAACTTCCTCAGCCTGGAGTCAGACCGGAGATTTGCAATGCATCATGGGACATCATGGGCTCAGGGACCGGAACATTCTGAGTGCCCTGCCTCACCTTCCCCCTGGCCTTGTCTCTATCTCTCTATCTCTCTCTCTCATTCTCAGAGAGATAGAGAGAGAGATGGAGGGAGAAGGAGAGAGCGGGAGCAGTTGTTCCTCGTGGTGCAGAGTCTGAAGAATTCCTCGCCACCTTGGTGAGAGCTCTGTGAGGGGACGTTAACAATGAAGGGTGGAATTTTCCGACCGGTGAAAAATGGAAATTCATCTTAAACCCTCACAGCAAGCAAGGAAACGTACGCACGTACACACGCATGCACGTCCACATCCACAGGGTTTCCGCCCTGTGCGTGTGGTGTGTGAGGTGTGTGGTGGTCTCATTAAGGTACAGTACGTCAGCATCTGGGACAATAATTGAGCGTTTTGTGCAGCGGGACCATAAATACCAGGGCAATTACGGAAACTCAGGATTAGAGTAAAAGCCGATTTACTCTTCCTAATATATAATTAGATATTGTAAATACTGTAATAGATTAAAATCACCACCGTCTCTGTGTCTGTTTTTTGGGCCTTGTTAAAATCGTGGATTCGGCTGTCGAGGTTTTATTTGGGCTTGTCTTGGTCCCTGAAGCACTTCTGCAGAGCCAGGGTGATAAGGCAGGAGAATGTTAATGCATTATC
>OMKP01057619.1:0-14125 GCA_900302375.1 Bathygadus melanobranchus | reverse complement strand
GCGACTCTGCTTGCTCGTACTAGGGACGTTAGTCTGATCAGCGTCAGCTCTGGCTTCCACGCTAGCTGCAACATGTTTAGCATTGAGGTGATACCGTAGGCTTCAACTGCTCCGGTGATATGCAAATTCTTTGTTGCACAATTTGCACACAACCGGTCTCTTATCGACACTTCCATCAGGATGTTTTTATACATAAATGTCCCGTTCACCGGGCCAAGCAACGCGGTCTCTTCTGGTGCTTCCATGTTTTAGCCTACAACGCTCTAGTGGGGCTTTGTTGTCTGACGTCACTCAACGCACGTTGTGCATCGGTATGATCGGTATGATCGGTATGATCGGTATGCCTGGAATTCGTCCACCGAGAAACGTTCCGTGGTGTTCGGAGTGCAAAAATAAAGTACGATTAAAATGAGTGTTTAAAGTGAATGTTTTAATGCGTTATTCTTTCTGTAATTAATTAATCGAAATGAACACGTTAAAGTCCCAGCCCTACTATGAATGTATACATTCTATGTATAAAAATGTCTCAACACCTTCCTCTGTGTGTGCGCGTGTGCGTGTGTGTGCGTGTGTGTGTGTGTGTGTGTGTGTGCGTGCGTGTCCCAGCTTGCCCACCAGGCCAGTGGGGACCCAACTGTATCCACACATGTAACTGTCACAATGGTGCCTACTGCAGTGCATACGATGGGGAATGCAAGTGTACTCCCGGCTGGACAGGCCTGTACTGCACACAACGTGAGACACACACACACACACACACACACACACACACTTACTCTTTAACTGATGACTTAACAAATGACTATGAGTAAATTGAATGAACTTGAGCAGGACTATTGAAAATGAACGGTATATTTTCTGCATTGAATATTTAAGGTATAAATAATATGTTTACAATACAAACAAAGTGACATTGGTTTAGGGTTAGCTTGAATAGCTTGAGTATTTACAACGCTGTCATACAACATGCTGTGTCTCTGTATTTGGTTTTCCATCAGGCTGTCCGCTGGGTTTCTACGGCAAAGACTGTTCCCAGACCTGCCTGTGTAGGAACGGAGCGGACTGCGACCACATCTCCGGACAGTGCACCTGTCGCACGGGCTTCATGGGGCATCACTGTGAACAGAGTCAGTCCCGCGCTCACTCACTGAGAATAACACAGCCCTAAAGCCGAGAGCACACGGAGTTGTGTGCGGGTCTCGCCTCGTATTTGTAGCGCGACCCAGAAGAATAAATAGAAGTCTATTCTTTCAGCGGAGCAAAGCACAAAGAGGCCAAAGATAGTGGGGCTGTGAGGCCTCAAGTCTATTTTGGACGCGGAAATTCTAAACGCGACCGCGTGCTTTCGGCTTAACAAATGTATTCACGCGTGATCTACAAATATCTCGCGGAAGGTCTCCTTCGAGGTTAAAATAACGCGGCGTGTGTATTTCTTTTTCTGATTTTCAGAATGTCCTCCTGGCTCCTATGGTTACGGCTGTCGCCAGGTGTGCGACTGTCTTCATAACTCCACGTGTGATCACATGACAGGAACGTGCTACTGTAACCCGGGTTGGAGGGGTGCCAGGTGTGACCAAGGTGGGCTTGAATCGATCTTTATTGACACGTACCGAGTGTAGTTCATAGTCAGCGCGATGCGATTGCCTTTTTTCTTGTTATGTATCAATGTCTACACAACTCCATGAGTTTGGAAGCTTTCTGTTGTTAAAGGATGGATGTGCAAAATAATTAGTTCCTAAATTGTCACAACTATTTCTTTTCAACAATTCAACAATCCAACCCTATGCTGCTCTGTGTCCACCAGCTGGTCTCGTCGTCGTGGGCAACCTGAACAGCCTGACCAGTACGGCCACGCCCGTGGACACCTACCAGATCGGAGCCGTCGCCGGTATCATCGTCCTGGTGCTGTTGGTGATCTTCCTCCTCCTCCTCTTCGTCATCTACAGAAAGAAGCTGAAAGGCAAAGAGTCCAGCATGCCGGCCGTCACCTACACCCCGGCTATGCCCATTTCTGCAGATTATGCAATCGCTGGTAGGTTTTACTGTCAATACGCCTTCCCCTTATTTCCCAGCTCAAAAACAAAACAAAGAAATAAACTCTCATTCGCTTGATTTGATTTGATTCATATATTGTACAGGCATTTCCTTTGTTCAAAGTTGTTGTACGACATCATTATTCCAGACGCTCAGCACCCAGCCACCCGCGAGGGTCTTCCCAGCAACTACTTCTCCAACCCCAGCTACCATACGCTGACTCAGTGCACCTTCCCCTCCAACAGCCACCCCCCTCCGCCCTACGCTAAGGTAGGACCACCTGATGGGGGCTAGACGGTGCTAGTGGCCTTTCACAGTACAGCTGCAAAGGGATCGATGGAGATGCTTTATAATGGGTGTTGACTGCACTGAAAACTAAAATGAGGAAAAAGTATTTCTTACTTCTGTTAAAAGGTTTGAAAAGTCTACGGGACACTTTCAAATGGCCCAGTTTATGCAAATGAAGCCATTAGTCTGTTTTGATCTCTACATTTCAGGCTGAGAGTAACCAGCTGTTTGTGAACTTGAAGGGTGCTGCGGAACACAGAAAAAGATCTCCTTTGGTGGACCACACGGGCACACTGCCTGCCGACTGGAAGCAGAGGGACTGTTTTAACGAGCTGGGTAAGAGGAAGTACACATGATGCATTCAGGTTCACACAATACACTTTTTATTGTGTTTATTCTTTGTGTCATGCACATTGCCAACCCTTATGGGTTGACACTAAAAGTACAGTTGCAGTGATCAGACATGTCATCGCATGACATAATAACAGCTTATTTTACTGCTCGGTGCTTCAACAAAATATTCTGCCTTCTCTCCCAAACTTGGCAAATAAAATCTGCTGAAAAATACTGGAGTACTAGTTATGCATAATTATACCTTTTTATCTTACAGGAGCCTATGGAATTGACAGAAGATATGTCGGGAAGTCGTTAAGAGGTATATAGTAATTGTAGTAAATAATAATAATAATAAGAATAATACAATAATAATCATAACGATTATACTACTACTACTACTACTACTAACCATAATAACAACAATATTAATAACAACAATAACGATAATAACAATACTAATAGCAACCACAACAATAATTAGCGTTAGCAGTATGATATCATATTTGGCGTTTCTACGGTCGGTCTCAGATCTGGTGACAGGAGCGCCGTATCACGCCAGCTCCAGCTCGCTCAACAGCTCGGAGAACCCCTACGCCACCATCAAGGACCCCCCGCTGCTCACGCCCAAGAACACAGAGTGTGGCTACGTGGAGATGAAGTCTCCGGCCAGGCAGGACTCGCCCTACGCCGAAATCAACTCCGGCCCCACCATCAGAAACGTCTACGAAGTTGGTAAGTAATGTCATCTTTAGTTTTAAAAAAACCCAAAAACGTTTACTAGCTTGGTGGTATTATAGCATATTATAGCAATAGACATAGTTATATTATATATAACTATTACTATATTATAGCAATAGTTTTTTTGTTGTGTGAATAACATGAGCTTTATTACGCCATGAATAAGCTTAATGGTGTAACGTTTGCTTAACTGACTTTAGCCACTTAGACACTTTAGACACTTATGTTTAATGGTATCATCATGTATAGTTTCATTAATGTAGCATACTCTGTCAATAATGACGACCTCAACTGTTGATAATGTTCTGTATATTTTGTATTCAGATTTTTTCAAATCTAAATGGTAAATGGATTATTTATATAGCGCTTTTATCCAAAGCGCTATACATTGCCTCACATTCATACACCGACTGCGGTGTCAACCATGCAAGGGTTAGGTGTCTTGCTCAGGGACACCTCAACACTTTGCTAGGGGGAGGGGTTGAACCAGCAACCTTCCGGTTGCCGGACAACCGTCTCTACCTCCTGAGCTAGTGCCGCCCATATCTCTAAATCTCTTTTTCATTTCTACTATTGTCCTGTGCCTGCTGCTGTGACACCCGGATTTCCCATCCGGGATGAATAACAAAGTATTGTGTCGTATCTTATCTTTCTATCTATCTCTGTTTGCAGAGCCCAGTGTAAGCACGCTGTATTCCCAGGAGAACGGCCATGTTGTATTCGGCCAGGACCCGTACGATCTACCCAAAAACAGCCACATTCCCTGTCACTATGACCTCCTGCCTACCAGAGAGGCAGATAGCCCTAACCCTCCGCAGAAGGAGCGAGAGAGCATGTGATGTGGTAGAACGTATGTATGTGTCGTACTGTAGCTTCACCTAAACGAATGGTCCACATTGCAGCGATGCCCTTTATAGCTTGTTCTTTCGATGCAGCAGTGGTGTGTGTGTGCGTATGACTGGTGTTTGGTTTGAACCGGATGTGTAATGTGAACGTTGAATGAGTTGCGTTTGAGTGCACTGCGAATATAATATAAGTAACAGACGATAATGAAGAACAGACGATATGCACAACATATAAAACCCTTTTTACCAGTATTAAGATAGATACAGCTAAGAAAGACACATTTGGATTATTTTTTCTTGTTGTAATGGATACACATTAAATGATGCATAATCAGTATTAGGTTAATATTATAGTCAACCAAATGTAGCCCCGTGAGTTCTATTTTAACAAAAACGTCTTCCATCTTTCAAAGAGAGGGATGACAGTGACTAGTGTCTCATTTGCATGGTTAATGAATTTCAGTGTCAGCACTTCCTTATAGTTAAACATAAACACAATATATTTTACAATTACAAATTGTAAAACTACGATAAAATATATTACAACGTTTAAAGAGTGCCTTGATGATTTACTCTTGTATTACATTATAGCCCATATGGTTGCCAGTCATACCCTCTGGTAGACACTAGATTATCTGATAATATTTGAATTTTAAATTTGGGCTAATGTTTTTAATTGAGTAGTATGTTTTCCTTGTGCGTTCTGCTCCCTTAATGCTACAAGTTTAGCACTAAAGCTACGCATCATAGTGCAGCAAGTCGTAAGGAAGGCATTTTTGCTAACAATGTGCCAAATATTACTGCAAAACACTTTACTCATTACTGTAAAGTCGTCACGGTTGCCATTAATGATTTTAATATCTTTTTAAATAATTGTTTGACGTTAATTAATAGGTTTTGAGTGCGTGACAAATGAAGGTGATAATACCGCATGCATTTCTTTTCTTTTTAAAATGCTTTAAAGACAGTAATAAATTAAATGACACATATTTAAAAAAAATAATACATTTAAAGTGTTCTTGCTGATGCTGGTTAAAAAGTCCCTAATTTTGATTGCACTGCCATTTCAACGTATCTGATAAATGTATGCTTAAGCTGGACTTTGGCATTGTGTAAAATAGTATGACAATTGAAAATTCCTCCAAATGTTTTACATGCATACTCTTTTTAAGTTGTAGTTTTAGAATGACTATGTAATATGAATTCTATATGTTTTGTGTCAAAAAATATTTTCAATGGCCTAGAATAGCAAGTACCGTAATTAGATAGCCCCATTTTTTGTTAATTAAGGTGTTAAATGTAAATAATGTATATAGGCACTTCCAAATATTGGAATTTGATTTTGACATTAATGTAAAATATGTAAACATCACGCACGTGTCTTACGTTAACTGATTACATGTACAAATGTGTGGCTCTTGTGTCGTTTGGTGAAAGGCAAGCCTATGGCCTTGTTTACAGTGACAGGTGTGTATACAGTACAACAGATGTGCACTACTCATTGTTGCCTACAATTAGAACAAGCGGAAACATACTACAATGTTAGAGTTCGTATCAGTCTTGCGGATTGTGAGTACGGTACGACGTACTTCACGATCTTCATTCATTCACGGCTGTTAAATTCTCTTTTAATTCCACTGATGAACATGTTTCTGTTCTCTTTCTGAAAACAAACCGTTCATGAACTAGTTGTAAATAGCAGGCAAACCCACAGCACTGCTTAAGGTTTTGTAGCGTTAGCTACCTTGAAAATCAATGGGATGGAAAAGAAAATAGCCTATAGAATATCAGCAAGCACATCAGCAAGCCACGTGTTTAGTGGCTCCCCGGTCTGCTCAGATTCTTGGGAATCGGCCAGAGAGGTCTAATAGAGGCGAACACAGGTGTAGCTCATTGGTGGTAATTATGGGTCTGGACGCCAGAGCCCATAATTAATGTAATGATGTACACCTGTGTTCACACCTCTACTGTTAGACCTCTGGTAAAGGCCGTGCTATGTTCGAATCGGCTCACTCGTTCCCTCTTTCCCTAATCGCTATATAGTGAGCACTACATCGTACACTATTTGAGGAATACGTGTATAGTCGTACGTTATATAGTGTGGCCCATGCAATACAACTGATGCCGTGGACCGCCAATAAGCAGTGAGTATGCAGGCTGTGACATCACCAGAGCCCATATCCCAATCAACCAATCAATCAACCATCAAGCAAAATCATTTCATTTTCCAAATAGTAAATCTGTCAAACTATCTGTGTACAACCAACTGAAATGGGAATTGCTGTTTTGCTCTTTTGTACACATAGTTGATATCATGCGTTTGTATATTTCTAAACCGAAGACGGTGCTAACAAGGAGTAATAAAACCACTTCGCCTCTCAACTGGAATACATTTTTATTTTGTGTCTGATGTTTTACTCTGACACTTAGAGTAATTATCGTTTGATTCGTGGATCCACGGGCGGAAATACTACTCATTATATATTTGTAAGAAAAATTAACAAGCTCCGCGATCAAACGTCACGATGAATATGTTCATTTTGGTTTCTTGTTCTCCTGACGTAAAGGGGACTGCACATGGATGAGGAACATCACTAGCAATAAGGATACAACAATGTATAATGATATAGCCACTAGCGCCACATGTTTTTATCTATGATGCGTTTTGCTTTCTTTTGTATTATGTTTGTCTTCGTGTCAATGCTTTCGAATAAAATCACACAATGTGACAAAGGTAACTGTGTTTGTTAGTTCTTGGTTGATATATTATTACACTCTAAACATATTACATTATTACTTATTATTATTATTATCAATATTTTATTTATTGTCCCTCATTTTCCAGTGCTATGTCACATGTATTGATTGTTGAATTGAATTGAATTGAAATGTAATTATTAAAGAATCAGCAGGCCAACGTGTATTTATACGAATAATAGTGACGCCAGACGGTTGCTAGGCGATAGTTGAAGCAACTGGCAGCACTAAAATGACGACAGTGGGGCAGACGTGGCAACATGCGACGTCATCAAAGCGTGCCCGTTGTTGCTCTCTGAGCGAACAGGTGAGAGCATCTTGGGTTTCATTCTGTACTATTTAAATATATTAACACTGACGAATCCTCAATGTTCATCCACTATTCTATCGTAGATTGTAGGTTGAACTCTATGTGAACATAATTACATACTTTCCGCGCGATGTTATACGACGTTAAGAGTAGTGTGCACGTAAGCTAGTCTAGGTCTTAGTTATGAACCCGGTATCTTGCGTCCAACTTATTGTTTATAGTTGAATTGATTGGATTGTATACGGCCTACAGCATATATGCAATGTGCATATCAAACTAGTTACTTAACGGCCTAACACAACAAATGTAAGGTGTTTTTGATGAAAGAAGAGTTGCTAAGCGTCGGTCAAGCTACTTGTGTCGAGAATCAAATCTCCAAATCACGCAGGACCTTTTCAAAGTGCCATAAAGTCAAACAATTGTAAATGTGTCAATAATGTCTATTGCAAAACTACGTCATATACATCGCAAATCAAATATATTTAGGCATGGCATTAGCAAGGCAAAAATGTGCAATGTAAAAAGCTCATATAATCCCCATTTGATGTTTTGTTTCTAAAGACAAAGGAGGGGGACTAAAATGATGGAAGAGAGTGGTATAGAGACTACACCGCCTGCCAGCCCGATACCTCCACTGAGCATGGCATCTCCAGTCAGTGCCCCTCCACTAACAATCGGTAGGTGATTCATTCAATCTATTCCAGTGTGTGGAATAGATTGAAGCATATACCTAAAATTGCTTTGGATGCTTATTCACCTTGCCCTCATTTGGACTTAATGTCTTAATGTGTTCTTGATCTTGGCGCACTGTTGAAACTTTTCACGTTTCAGCCTTTTTGCTCTCCTGTTCAGCCTTCCAGTGTACGATTTGACATTATTAGAAAGGTGTATTTACACTAGGTGTCATTACACTAGTTCAACATTCAAATGCATTTTCAGCACCGCTGACAATGCTGCGACTTACTGTCTGCTAAACTCTGAATATTTGATTATATGTTGGTATCGTGGACATGTAGCTTTGTATATTCATTTCATACAAGATGTGTTACTGATGTCATTGATGCAGATAGAAATTAAATCAGAAATGTACTATTCAGGAGACAGTTTATCCAAAGTGACTCAGATAGATCAATGAGCATGGTAGGGGTCGGGAGCTCTTTTTAGATACATTGGTTTGGCATTTTCTGGTAAATTGGTACAAAAAAGTGATGGTTGAAATATAAAGGAAATGTATAACAGTTGCTCCAAACAATTGAACAACTATGATGTATAGAGTTGGGTTTAATACTGTACACCGTGTCTCATGTCGTCTCCCCCGTATCATGGAGTAAGTCTTGTTCCGTCTCTTGCAGGTCACATGACCCCCGTCTCCCTGCCTTGCGCCTACCCCACCCCGAGCGTTCCTCCTTATACGTCGGCCACCTTCAACAGCCCCCTGGCTTCGCTGTCCTCATCTGGGTTCGCGCCCTCACCCATGTCTGCGGCCGCCTCCCACTCCTTCAGTGGTCCGTTTACTCCTCTCTCTTCTCCCTCCACGCTCTCTGTGGGCTCTCCGAGCGGACTGCCGCCTCCTGGCGCGGTCCTATCGGCCCCTCCGGTCGGCCCACCGGTCGGCCTGCCCACGTCTACTTTCTCCATGAGTGCCGGGTACGACATCACCCGTGGCCACGGAGGGCGCACACCTCAGACGCCACTGATGCCCACGTTCTCAAGTCCAGCGCCGATGCCAGGTGAGATTTAGATGTCTTTAGTTGTTTTTAGCTCCACTTGTTAGGGTCATGACACTTAAATGAACTGTCTGAGTCTTTTCCTGTTGAAAAAATATAATTACAAACAACAATAACACCAACAATACAAAAATACAAGACCAAAGCTTTCAATGGGTGAATACAAAGATGTTGGGCACTCACTTTAATATTCTATTTTTAAAACAGCAGGGATGAATCATTTCTTCTTTCTTGCTTATTGTGTTCAGATTTAGCTCTTATTTAGCGGGTGTAGGACTTTCCATGGCCAGTGGTTTCAAAGCATGGACTTATAGAGGCCACTAGATGGCGTTGTTCATTTGGTATTGTATGTAGATTACACCTTTTGATATCACTAAACTGAGAATAAATTAGTTTTTCATGTAAAGCTAATATATGAACCCCTTTATTGTGGAACTGAGTATTTCATTTGTTGGCAGTGTGGGTGGATTGTCTTGATGCATGGCATGTTATAATAACAAGATGGCTGCCAAAGTGGCTTTGCTGGGGCTCCTCCGACGACCAGGGCACAGGTGGATGTTGTTCATCTGGTTTATTGGAGAGTTGGTCAGCTTTTGCAGACAGAGCAGGTGGTAAATGCTAACATGTCAGCGCTCCTTCTGAGTGTGTGGCGATGGCTGGTTTATGTTGTGCGCCTTGATTGGCCAATGCACCACAGGTGTGCAGCCTCACTCAGCCCCAGGGTCTAAGCAACCAGCCATCAATGGCTCCACAAAGGTCATGTTTGGTTCTCCAGTGTATTCATTGTGAGATGTTTGTTAGAGAAGGGATTATGTTTCGCTACTATGTTAAAGAATGTGTGTGAAGTGACTGGATAAGGACTTTAGACTAAGGATTTTCTCTTAATCCTTTCTCTGTCTTTCTTTAGATATTTATTTATCTATTTAGTTTTGTACAATATTCCACCGTTGTTCCAGGAGTGGTTTCCAACCCAATGATGCAGCAGCCGGTGATGTCAGGAGGCATCGACGCAGGCTCACCAATCACCTTCCCCGAGGAGCCGGAGGACCCGAGGGTCGCTGCGGATACGGGGGCAGGCGGCGGCATCTGGAGTTTCTTCAAGGTATTGGTAGTCACCGACGCTCGCAATGAGTAGGCCTGGGTATTTTTTTAATGCCAATACCAAGCAAGGAATGGTCTGTGTCTGCGTCTGTGTGTGAGAGACTGTTATTGTGAAATGACTTGGGAGTATCCCTGTAGGCTTTGTCAGGGTTTGCCATGTGTTCAGCTGGAGATGCAGCATATGCTAACCATGCCCCTGTCGGGCTGCAGTTTAGGATTGGTGTGGAAGTGGGTTATTATTAAGTGACAGCCCTAAGGCAGGGAACTGCACGCCCTGTCACTCGGCGACATAAACACACGCATGATGCCTTGAGAGCTCACAAACAAACATGCATTTGCTCGACATTATTTTGATAGTTGCTTTAAAAAATCATCGTTATTAGTTTAATTGATGTTAATGAGAACGAAACATATTCATATGGAAATTTGATATGGAGGGATATCACATTTTTCATATTTGACTTTTACATTTGGAACTAAAAATCACTCAACACTACATATTTTAAAAGAAAAGATAAAAGCATTCTCTGTCCCAATTGAGGATCTTATTTGAGGGCAGTGTCCCATGTAAATATTACGCCACGGTCACAGTGTTTACAAAAGGTGGTGTTCTTTCACTGCACTTCCTATAGTTCTATAGTACTTCTGTGTTTTTAAAGCTACTGTAGGTACGAGTCCAGAGGTCCAGAGTCATAAACAGAGAGAGAGCAGAAAAGAGGGGAGAGAGAGTACGATTTTAAACGAAACAGCCAACGTTCCTCGCCATGGAGAAGTGTTGCATTTCACGTACCTGTGATGGACGAGCAAGATTCATTTTCCGAACCAATCAGGGCAGCGATGCCCTGATTGGTTGGAGCCATGTAAAATCTCTCATACTCTCATCTCAAAATGGCTCATACAGAGGCAGGCATAATCCGCTCAATCTTACAGCACATTTCACCCACTAATAGCCGACGGATGACTCTGCCTTTTGTAAAAAAAAAAATGACACCCAAATAAGCTCTTGTCTCTCTTGTATCTTTCCATGCATCCTTAATGCTTTGATCAATTACGATCCAGTTATTAGCCATGTTCTTAACCCCGTGTATGTGTTTCCAGGGCGTAGCCGGTAACCCTATGGTGAAGACGGTGCTTGACAAGACTAAACACTCAGTTGAGTCCATGATCACTACGCTAGATCCTGGCATGGCTCCATACATCCGTAAGCTCTCCATCACATCTTCGTCTTCATCCCTCTTGGTGTGGACTGTACGCTGGGTAGCCAGGCCCAGGACCATGTATTAACCATTCTAATTTAGTTGTGCAACATTAGTCATAATACTAACGAATATTGTACGATTGTCCCCAAAGGTATGATTCAATAAAACCTTTTGTGCTCTAAAGTACTTAGTAGGGGCAGGTCAGGGCTGGTGGACAGTTGTTTGACTCCTAGCCAAAAGGTTCTGGGTTTCATCCAGGCATGCTGGAGTCAGATGCGTAAACCCCACCTGCTCCTTAATGACATAACATCTGAACGCACCCTGGACTTGCTTGGGATAAAGGCGACCAGTGGAATGATTCAATGGGAATCCTTAGAATACCTTACTTGATCATGTATGTACGGAATTATAGAACCAGACATACGACACAAAAGCTACAACCAGGGGGTAACATGGCTTGTATGTTATATGAATTATTGTTATGAAATGCATATTGTCATGAACGGTGAGCTGCTTTTCTGGCAGTGGACAACACACACACACACACACACACACACACATCATTAAACACTTCCAGTCAATTTGGTCCGATGACTTAATGGAAATGCACACATGGTTATTGTTAGTGTGCCAAGTCTAGCTTAACAGCCAGCTATAAATGTGCGCGTGTCTTGTGTCAGGGTCCGGTGGGGACGTGGACATAGTGGTGACCTCGGACAAGGAGGTGAAGGTAGAAGCAGTGCGGGATGCCTTCCAGGAGGTGTTTGGGATGGCTATGGTCACGGGGGAACCGGGACAGTCCAACATTGCCCCCCAGCCGGTGGGCTACGCGGCTGGAGTGAAGGTCCGTGCGTGCGCTGCATACTCTTCGTTCCATTTCTCCCCTGTTTCTTCCCCCCCCCCCCCCTCTTTGTCCGGGCCTGTATAGACGTGGAACGTGTTGTTATACAGTATTCTGAGTACTGATCATGTTGACGTGAAGCACAGGCCGGTCCAACTGCTGCTTTCTGTCGCGTGACTCCCTTCAAATCCGATATGCAACGTATGAATAAACGTACTTGGAATTAAAATGTTACAGTTATACATGCCTTTAAATTGCCAATATATGAACAGGGTGTAATGTAACTTGTAAAATGTGACCTTCCCGACTCTCTCCATTGTGTAGAACAGCCTGCAGGCTGATTTCTGTTATATTTGGTGGGCTGATTTACTTTTTCTAACTGCTTATTTCCGCTTCTCTCACTCGTGTTTTGTCTGTCTGCGTGACTCCTCCGTGCTTTTGAGACGCCTAATTATGAACTCGCTGGTGAAATGTCTTGACGCCGCCGAGCAGAATTCGTGGTTCAGCATTTCAGAGTAACGCAAAGTGTTTCTGAACCTCGGCGCCCTCCCCGTGCAGCAGAGCGTTGTTGCGTTGCGGAGGCTGTTTGGTTTTTTTCTGAATTCTTATCTGCGTGAAACCCGATATTAAACTTTAGATATAGCCCGGCGACGCCTGTCGTGGCGGTGGAGAGTGTTTTGGCTACAAAGAGAAACCGATAACGAGACTCATGCTACAAAGTCTCCCAGAAGGCACAAATCAGTCTGTTTCATAAACACAATATTGACCGTATCCTTCTATATCTAATCTTTCATATATTTTTTTGTTAGAATGGGAAATGATTTGTTTACAACGGATATTAAACCTGAGTGCGTAGCTGCATAGCACAATGTCCCCCAGTGTTTGTCACAACATAGCTCCCAGGAGTCTGTCTAGAACACACTTTCATGCCATTTCTAATTACGTCCTTTAAGCTCAAATAACATTAAAAAAAAAACAGAATCACGTGTGATAATATAATACAAAAATATATGAAATGAAAGTGTCCTTTTTTAGATTCAGGTTCATGTTCCTGATAAGTAAAGACTAAAGTCTATGTACACGTCGTAGGGAATGATTTAGAAAATGGTGTTGTCGTGTCCCATTCATTGGGTTTTCTTCTGAGGTGTTTCTCTCTCTGTCTGTCTCTCCATCTTCCCCTCCTCTCCCTCCCTCCAGGGGGCCCAGGAGCGCATCAACAGCCTGCGAAGGACCGGGGTCATCCATGAGAAACAGCCGGTCGTGTCTGTGGAGAACTTTATCGCTGAGCTCTTCCCAGACAAGTACGATCAGATCAGACTTTATTAACCCCTGTGAGGGAAACTGTTACACGTGGTCATGTGTTTAATTAAATGGATGGATGGATTATATTTATACAGCACTTTTATCCAAAGCGCTTTACATTGCCTCACATTCACCCATTCATACACCAACGGCAGTGTCAACCATGCAAGGCAACCGTCTGGTTGGGAGCACTTAGGGTTAGGTGTGTTGCTCAGGGACACATTGACACTTAGCTAGGGGGAGCCGGGGATCGAACCAGCAACCTTCCACTTGCCAGACAACCGCTCTATCTCCTGAGCTACTGGCGCCCCAATTAATCAGTTCTATAAAAGTGTTTGCACCTGAAGCATTATGTCTCTCTCTCCCCCTTCCTCATCAGATGGTTTGACATTGGCTGTTTGATTCTGGAGGACCCTGGTCTTGGTGTGCACATGGAGATGTTCACCCAGGCCACGCCTCTTGCTCTGGAGTATGTTCAACAGGTAATAACACTGGGCTCATGCATGGTTTATTTACTGTAGATACCGAATAATGACGTCAAATAACGTAATGTTTGTGTTGTGACTCTGACACAAGACGCCTCGTGTTTATAACGACAACAAGTGTGTCGTCGTAAACACAGAGTAACGCGCGTGTCCCGAAAACCA
>OMKP01057607.1:0-10907 GCA_900302375.1 Bathygadus melanobranchus | reverse complement strand
AGTGGTATACTATAGTGCGCTAGATGGTATGGTGGTATACTATAGTGAGCTAGATCCACCTATTCAGAGTCCACCTGGACTCTGAATAGCTTCACCTCCTACCCACCTCTCCTCCCCAACCCTCTCCCTCCTACCCGATCAATACTTGAACCCCACCCCTCCTGGATCCTTAGCACTTCCATATTTGTATGTCTTGGCTCTTTGTAGGATCTTGTAGGCTGGTATGTCCCGGCACTTGAAATATAACTTAGCTTGTGTAGCATCTTATCCTGGCTAGCTGCTGTTGTACAGTAAGGAGTCAACCTAGCAACTGTAAGTTTGTAAACTTGTTCTATTGACCTGGCAACCAGGAATGCTTGTAATTTGTTCTGTTCTAATTGCACTCTACCTTCAGCGATATATTGTTGTCTCCCTCTTTCGACAAATGTGTTACTTTTTTGTAAGTCTGCCAAATGCTCTAAATGTAAATGTAATAAAGCAACACAGAAAGGAGAGTAAAACACATTTCATAAGTGTGGACCTTAATGTGCACATTTGACACGATGACATTGAACAGTTAGGTCCCGTTATGTCAATCATACTCCAACCAATCAAAAGGTGACGCTGCGGTCACAATCAGGCGACTGGTCTACGTGGACCGTTAAAGACGCGTATAAAGGCCCCTAATGAGGCCCCTAATGAGTGAAACTCACCCCCACGTCGGACGGTTTGGCACAAACGCGTCCCGTTTTGCTTGCCAGGCTGCAAAGCGCGTTCCGCAGCATCTTTATGAAGTCAGTCGGTAAGGGAAGTGAAACACCAGGAAAGTTTTGGACTTCAGCAGCAACAGCGTGCGGAAAAAGTTGTGACGTCACTAATGACGTTATTATAATATAATAATATACACGCGCTTACGCTTATTAATGACCACCCGTCACACGGTTGGCGTGACACATATAATCTGTACACTAATCGGTGTAATTAAATATGTGTAATACAATAAGTCCTGTAAATGTAAATAAAACCGCGTCGCATCCTACGTCACATCCGACCAGGAAATCAATCGCGACCACACGTGTGTTTTTGTGTTTATGTCCCAAGGTTAAGTTGATGTGTGCTTTGTGCTTTGTGTTTGGATTCTACAGTAAAGATGTTCCAGTTACAGGTCGGGTTGCGTCAACTTGTATCGTTCAGATGTTCGCGTCATCTGTGTGTAGTTTGTCTGTCTGGGGGGGGCAGCAGAAGGGATGCTCCAGTCGTTTTTGCTGGCCCAGTATCCACTAACATTACACACACCTCCAGATTATTTTACAGTACACGGGGGTCCAGGGTTGCGCAAAGGGTGTTGGATAGTTTTACCACCACTGTTGACCCAGAAAAGGAGGAAGAGTTTGTTTTCTTAGAAGATGCACAGTCGGTTGATGAAGAAACCCCAGATGAATTACAGAGTCTACTCAAAGAGCTCCAAAGGATCGCTTCACCCGAAGCTCCCAAAGATCAGTCTTTACCACGATCATTGTCTGACAAACAACCCAGGGGTCTAGAGATGCAGCTGAAGTCCCTGCAAACCGCCACCAAAGAGGACAACCTGGACTCTCTTGTTCAATTCCACGACATCAACTACCCACCTGATGAGAGCATCAGTAAAAAGGCCACGAGGGAGAAGAATAAAGGTGAGCAAAAGGTCTACGGCACCCCGGACTCAGACCAGCCCGTCAGCAGCACCTGTTGTTCGGGCTGTGGTGCTATGCTACACTGCACAGCCCCGGAGGTCGCAGGATACCTGCCCAGCGAGAAGTATAAGGTGCTCATTCATGAGGACCTGTTGAAAAACTCTGTGTGTCAACGCTGTTTCCTCCTCATTCACCACCAGAAGGCACTGACCGTCGAGATGTCCAAGGAGGAGTACAGGGATGTCGTCCGTGGCATCAAGCCCCACAAGGCTCTGGTTCTCCTCATAGTTGACCTCCTGGACCTCCCTGACTCCATCGTGCCGGATATAACCGACCTGGTAGGGACAAACAAGCACATCGTCGTTCTGGGCAACAAGATCGACTTACTCCCTAAAGATGCCAACAACTATCTGCAGCGAATCAAACGGCAGCTTTCTCAGTACTGCAATGATGCAGGCATCCGTGGAAATGTCAAAGATGTGCACCTTATCAGTGCCAAGACAGGATATGGTGTTGAGAACCTGATCAGCTCCCTCCAGAACTCTTGGAAGCACAACGGCGATGTGTATCTAGTGGGGATGGCAAACGCTGGGAAATCGACCCTCTTCAACACACTACTAGACTCTGACTACTGCAAGTCTAAGGGTATAGACGTCATCCGCAAGGCCACCATATCCCCCTGGCCAGGTGAGGAGGAGGGAATGGGTGTTCAACTTGTCATAACCATGCTCTCTCATTTTTAGTTTTCTTATAGGATGAACCCCTCAACATCCCTATGGGTAACAGCACAGCCAAATGCTGCCTTGCCCAAAAGTAGGTGCGATTAGTCATTACAAGCCATTTCAAAATATATCATTCCACCCAGGTGTATGATAGATGAATGATCAACTCCCCTGTCACTTATCTGGTGGACTGGACCTGTGCCAATGGCTGGAGTCGATCTATTGATAATCTATCATACATCCGGTTGGGGAGGGGGATCAAAGCAGGGCTCCTTTAACATTGTAAGCACTCCTTTTGGTCACTCGATCGGATAAATCTGTAATTCCAGCTCCTACCAGTGGCGGGGCCAGTGGCAGTCTGGTTGACAAGGCTCCTCAGTGCGTCGTGTACCACAGCAGTTACAGTATTCCCCGAAGGGATGCTCCCTACAGTCCGGCCCAGAAAGACTTCCTTTGTTCAGCTGCCATCAGGAGGTCTGAATGGAAGAGAGATGGGGACTGTTGTTACGGAGGAGAACTGTATCTCTGTGTCAGTTAATGCTAACGCTGTTAGTTTGTTTTTTATATAGGATATTTATTTTTCTATGTCTGTCTACCTACTTTAAATTCAAATGCAGGCGTTATTTTAAAGATCCTATAATACGACATAGATTCAGATTCTTTCATCTACTTAACAATGAAAACATTGGAAAGACTAAGTCCAGACTAAGTCCCTTCAGGTGACAAAGTAACATACAGCACTAGCAAAACAGTAAAATAATTCAAGCCACGTTAGGAAAATTTGCATCTGTCTTTCGTCCAAAGATGAGTCTTGTAAATCAGTTGATCCAAAGTCTTTCCCTTCTCCCATGTGCCCTTGTTTCCTTCTCCTGGTCTCCTTCTTCTTCGTTGGTTGTCCTCAGGCACCACTCTGAACCTGCTGAAGTTCCCCATCATCAACCCCACGCCACACCGCCTCTTCCGCCGTAAGGAGCGTCTGGAGAAGGTCTCCCAGCAGACGGAGGAAGACATTTCCCCTGAGGAGCTGAAACGAATACAGACTTTCAGAAAGCAGGGCTACCTCGTGGGTGAGAGAGAGAGAGAGAAATGATCACCACAGCATTATTAAGACTCACTACTGTGCAATAAACACCCATGCGCAATTATCTATATAATTCATATTATTCCATCCTGGCCTGTGAATTATCCTGCATGTGTTTACGTTTACCAAACCTTGATTGTGTAAAGCCAATAACGCTGATTCTGATTTTGAAGACCAGTCTGACATTGAAATATACATTTACATGTATAAATAAACCCCTAAACGTCCTCTTCCCACTTGCATCCCTGGCTGGTGTGTTTAGGTCGGGTGGGCAGGACCTTCCGAGTGGCAGCCCCCAAGAGGGAAGAGATTGAGTTTGACCCTGACAGTCTGGCCTACGGGGAATACGGTGCCGAAGAGGAGACCACCGCAGGTAAAACCAACCAAATATGTCTGAGATGAAGTGCGCTGCCCAAGGGCTAGTCGTGGTACTGTTTATTTTTGGCATTTTCCTTTTTTTTTTTATTGTTGTATGAATGTTAGAAAGTGTTTTTTTCATATTAGTTTGAGTCCTGTGTGTACGTTGATACATATAGACTGTGACGTTACGGGAGGCTGGTTGCCCCTCTTGGTGTCTTATAATGTGGCTGACCAGAAAAAACACCGAAACCCTGTACAGTTAACTGTACAGTTTAAACAGCCTGTTTAATAACCCAAAGGTTAACTAACATGAACAGTCTGGTGTCGTCTTTCACACCAACGTTCCCTGTGTCCTCTCTCCTCCCCCAAGCATGGCCTTCTTTGCTTTATCTCAATCAGACCCTATCCTGTCTGGCTGCTCCTGGGGATTGTAGTTTGTTCGTGGGTCATGGATATTAAATTGTAGCCAGCAGGAGGGAACATAGCGTTCCTCGATGCCTCTCATGACGTCACGCCTCATTTATTTTCAGAGTCCGCTCCGATGAAGGAGGTGGAGTTCTCGCACAACGAGCTGAAGGACGCCCACTGGCTGTTCGACACACCAGGCATCATGAAGGAGCACGACGTGAGGCCCCTCCCCTTCCTGTCAACCCATGCCCTTCCTGTTTTATACCCTCCAAAATAGTCTGTAGCCCTCTAAAGTAGTTTTATTCACGACTAAGAACATTGAAATTGCACAACAACATGATGCTTCCAAGTTTACATTCTGATGGAGGTGTGTGTTCTGCAAATCTCTCTCCATAAACTCTGGAACCTCTTTCTCTATCTGTCTGTCTGTCTGTCTGTCGCCCTGCCTGTCTCCCTGGTCTGTTGTATACCAGGTGCTCGGTCTTCTGAATGACTTGGAGGTGAAGACAGTGGTACCCAGGCAGGCTATTGTGCCCCGGACATTCGTCCTGAAGCCAGGCATGGTGCTCTTCCTGGGGGCCTTGGGGAGAATCGACTACCTGCAGGTACCCACCTCGCCGGTTAAAATCTGTCACACAAACACACACACATACACAATAACTCAAGCAGTGATTACAAATCATGAATAGGTAAATTATTCATCTTATTCATCCATTCACCATTTCTAACCCTAACCCATATTTCTGATTTGCTCAAATATGTATGCCAATCTGAGCTAGTGTTAATAATAATAATAATAACCAGAGATGTCGCTGTTGCAGATATACATTTGGAGGTTCTGTGTCCTCAGGGTGAGAAGTCCTGCTGGTTTTCTGTGGTCGCGTCCAACCAGCTTCCTGTACACATCACCACCCTGGAGAAGGCCGACGACATCTACCAGAAGCACGCCGGGAATGTCCTACTGGGGGTCTGTCTGTCTGCTTGTCTGACTACCCCGACTGCCTGTCTTTCTTTCTCTCTGGCTGTCTGTCCAGCTGCATGTCTCACTCAGTCATTTCATTTTAAATAAAGCTTCATTAGTGGCTTTACCTTGAGAGTGCGTTGGGAGTATTTTTATGTCTATTGTGTGTATATGAACTATATTTTCCAGGTTCCGATGGGTGGAGAGGAGCGTATGAAGAGCTTCCCTCCACTGGTGTCCCAGGACATCACCCTTAAGGGTCTCGGGTACCTCCAAGCCACGGCCGACATCAAGATGTCCTCTGCAGGTGACTCAACACCACCCTGATCATAAACTACCAACTGCTGCTGCTTCTACATGCATTACATAACCAGCAGTCAAATGTTAACCATGGTAGAAGTCTGGAAGGGCTTGAGTATTAACACAGTGAATAAGTAAGTAAAGTTTAATCTAAACAAGTTGAGTATATATGTACGTAAAGTGGTTTTGGTGGATGTCAGTCTACATTTTACTACATCTCTTATTGTGTGTATATTTATATAGATATGCCTATACATATTGTCTGTGTTGTCTTTTGTTTTAAATGTGTATATTTTGTTCTACTACTGTCCTGTCTGGGCTCAATAAAGTACCGTGATCTCTTATAGGCTGGGTGGCAGTGACGGGGGTGGAAGGGGACCAGCTGCTCCTCAGAGCACACGCCCCTGGACCATCCGGCCTCTCCCTGAGGAGTCCCCCTCTGCTGCCCCACGTTGTCATGGTGAAGGGGGAGCGTATCCGGAGGTCCTCGACCTACAAGCCGAAGAAAAGCCCAGGCCTACTGCTCGACTCCAGCTTGAACAAGAACATCAAGAACATCCCGGACAAGAAGAAAAAGACTCAGAAAAAAGCTTGAGGATAGAAATGGAGATGCCGTCCGATGTAACTCTCTCCCAAGAACCTTGACAAGGCTGAGTACCATGTCTAATGTGACATGACTTGTGATTGGTCAAGCTGAGATTGTAGTAATGTTAGGGGTCCTCTGATTGCAGCCTCTTCCATCATTCTCTGGTGTTTTGTGCAACTGCTGCCTGAACTTGACGTCCGTTACATATCATTCAACTTACGCTTAATAAATAACACACATAAGGGTCTGTTTTTTTGTATTAAAAAATATCTATTTTTACCAGATAATTATAGTTCCTGATCCTCAAATAATAAACAAATGCAAAGTATTGTTTGATTGAGATAAAGTGTATAAATTACAATTCTTTGATATAAACAAAGGCCAAGCTGTCATTGCATTTGAAGACCAAACTTTATTTAAAATATGTATAGTACTGGAACAAAAGTATGATAGGTTGTTTGGAAAGTAATTAAACCGGAGTATATAATAGACTTGTTGGTGTATTATTGAATTAACTAAAATGTATTTTCAAATGTAGACAGTTCAATATCACAGTTATATCATAAAACGATGGCAGTGCTTCTTTCTGGGGTAATAAACTGTTCTATAGTGGCACTGATGTGAGGCTGAACAGTCTGTTACTGGTCGAAGCATCGTACAAACATTATTGTCAAGGAGTATCTTGCTTCAAACCTCAAAACGTAGGCAAAATGTCACGTAAAGCATATACAGCCTAACTTAGTCCCATAAAAACAGGTAAAAAAAACACAAAGGTTGATATCGGGCAGCAATAAAGCCAGCCCTACACAAGCATATGTACACGACATATTCTAGAACAGTGTTGAGTAGGCCAACACTACGTTTGGCATCTAAAAGGCAGTATTGCACATCAGTCGTCTCCATAAACAAAACAGTATTTTTATTTCCCCCACTTGCTCAGTTACATGCAACCTCTGAGCAAATCATTACCTACAGTGAAAGAACAACCCCACTATGTTATTAATATAACAAAACCCGGGCCATCTTTCTGTCTTGATTTCTGTAGAGACCAACCATTCTTTCCGGAACCTTCCAGATGTTTGTAATCGTACTTTATTGTTAAGCAGATATTAAAATTAAAAAGAATATTGAAAAAGTTCCTCCAATGTCAAGGGAAAAGGACTATAGACCATGTGACATGATTTAACAGCAAATCTAATAACTCACCATGAGCTGACCCCCCTATCAGCTACATACACAAACACTACATTACAGATGATTGTCAAAGGCACTGGAAACGTACAGGGAAATACTAAGTACTGATTTCATCTTTGGATTTCACAGCATACAAAAACATGGTGATTATGACACGTAATGCTGGCAGTACAGCTACTAACTAGCTAACTAATTCAACCTCATTAGGAACTAACAAACCATGTTCCTGCCTCATTACCTTGCCCCATTACCTTGAATGTAGTCATCCGAAGTAAAAAGTCAGATGATCAAAGTACAACAGAAACTAAACAGCTTCTGAGAAACAATTCTGTAAATTAACCTCATTATTTATACAAAAACGATATACAATTGATAAACAGACATGAAACTAATACATAATAGTTATTGGTGATTAACTGGGTTAAGATTTGATACTCCAGAAAGAATCATAAATGGGTATAACTAACCACGGAAGTGAGACGACAGCATCTTGATAATGAACCTTTCATGATCCTGTAATTATGAGTCTTCTCAAATCGCTCCTCCAATATGGCTGCAGAAAAACTTCTCATGACTTGGCTGGTCCTCACATGTACTGGTCCCCATATTGACTGAAACACTCTAAAGTGTGTGTGTGTGTGTGTGTGTGTGTTTATTTCCCTCCTTTGGCAGCGGGGCTGTCCATGTAGTAAACGTTGACCAGATGCCGATTGACGTGTCGCCGGTACTCCACCTCCAAGGGGAACGTGCGGTCACAGAAGACGCACAGGTGACTCTTGAGCTCGGTGGGCGTGGGGATCTCATCAGTGGGCGTCTCGGGGTCGTTGGGCATCTTGCCCGACCCGGCTCCGGCGCTGTTGAGGCCGGAGTCCTCGCTGCCGCCCTCGGAGGCACTGTCGCTGACGTCGCTCGCCCCCTCGTGACTGCTGTGGATGCCCTCGTCCTCCTCGGTGTGCCTCGGGAGCTCCAGGGATGGCCGCGGGGCCTTGGCGTCCGGTCGCCGGAAGGTAGGGGCGGCGGGCCGGTCCACGATGGGAGAGGGAGTCGTTTCCTCACTGGAGCTTGTGGACGGCACCTCAGTGTCCACAGAGATGTCCTCCATGGAGTTCTTCTCCGGTGCTGAAGGAGCGGTTTCCTTCGGGACAGGTTTGTTGTCTGGCTGTGTGAGCTGTGGTTCCATCAGGTTCTTCTTGGGGTGAGTGTCTGGTGTGGGCTGGGTCACGGCACTCTGGAGCTCTGTAGAAGAGCTCTGGATGTCCGGAGGGGGCATAATAGTGTCACAAGTGTCCTGCTTGTCTTTGGTGGAAACCGGAGAGTCCTGAAGGACTGGCGTTTTCTTGTTAGTCTTCCTGGTCTTCTTCAGCTTCACTGGACTGGGTACCGTCTCTTTCACCTGGAGGTCTTTCTCCAGGGTTGGACACGCTTCTGTTATCTGGGAAACTACTTTAGAACCGCTGGGGTTTGTGTCCGGCTTGTCGGCGGCGCTCATTTTACACATCTTGGCACTCGGGTATCCCACGGTGGTGGTCTCAGGGGATGAATGCTTCGTTGAAAGGTCCAAGGCCTCTATGGCTTTCCGTTTCACAGCCTTGACCTTCCCCACCTGCTTGTCCACTTCAGGTATCTCTTCTGGGTCACCTCCCATAGGAACATCCTTCACAGGTTTTTCACTTGCTTTATCGGATTTCCTTGCTCCCGTCCTCCTTGACTGGAGTCTTCTGTTCGTCTTCCCGCTGGCCTTCTGTTCATCTTTCTCCTGCTTCGCTTTCCTCACCTTCTCCATCCTTTTCTCCTTCTGGAGTTTCTTCATCTCTTCCATGGACCTCTGCAACGCAACCTGCTCTCTGTTGGGCTCCATAGGTTCATCTCTTCCCTCTGGCTCAGTCACCTCAGAGCCGGACTGTACTCTTGACTTCTCCTCCAGCAGCTGTTTCTTCTTCTTTGAGCTCCTCTTTACCGGTGCTGCTGGCGTCTCTACTGGACTGCTCTCAAGAGCGGACGTCTCCTTAGTGTTCTCACTGACCCTGGTAACCTTCTTCTGCCTGGTCGTAACCTTCCTCACCACCTTCTCCTTCCCTTCCAGAGCTCCCTTGTCCTTGTCTGCCCCTGCAGACTTGGCTTTCTTCTGGACTCTGTCTGTCTCTACCTCATTCTCCACCACCTGGGCAGGGCGGCCGCTCTTCTTGGTGGGCAGGGAGACGGGAGCTGCCACTTGTCTGTTTGTGCACTCTTCCTCGTCGCTGTTGTAGTCGTCATCGTCGTCGTCGTCTTCGTCGTCCGTGCTCCTCGCCTTGTTGGACTTCCGGACCGCGGGGTCAGCGGAGTCCTCGACACCCTTCTTGACTCTGAGTTTGACCTTTGACACGTCAATGGGGATGTCGCAGCCCACGTGCCTGGACTTCATGTGGTACTGCAGGTTGCACTTCTTGGACGCGGCGTACTTGCAGAGAGGACAGTGGAACTGCCGGGGGTTGAGGTGGAGCTCCACGTGCTTCTTGTAGTTGCTGCGGTCGGCGGTCTTGTACTGGCAGTAGGGGCAGCCCAGCGGCTTGGGGCCGTTGTGTACCTGCCTGGCATGCCGGGTCACCTCGTGCTGATTGGCCGCCAGGTAGTTGCAGCTGTCGCATTTGAACGGCCTTTCGCCTGTTCAGAGAAGAGATATAAGGAGTCGGTACGAGTATTTACAGTGTCTAGCGTCTATAGCAGTGGCTCCCAACCCATGTGTCTTGAGGTAAGACTAGATGTGCTGTGGAATTTTACGGGATTCAATACACATTTTGATTTTCTTTATTATTGATTAATTATACCGCATCATTCAAGTTATCGCTCTACTTCAGCACATTATTTATTTTTTAACAAATACTGTCAGACTTTGACATTTTTCATACTAATTCCCTACAACTGGTGTGCCTTGAATTTCTGGTCGGGATCATTGGTGCGCCTTAGCCCAATAAAGGTTGGGAACCACCGTCTTCAATCTACAGGGACAGCCAATAACACTCAAGTAGGAGGAACACAGGCAGGAGGACGAAGCTGAACACGGCAGGAGGTCACACACACAGAACAAGACACCTGTGTGTGTGTGTGTGTGTGTGTGTCGAGGGTAATGTTTACCATACTTCTCCCACACCGACTGCTTCCAGCGAGGGCAACAAGGACACAAAGGTTTCGTGAAAAACTTTTATTATTAACATAATACTACTACTAATAAACTCATTGTTAACAGTGACAAATACTACAATATTAGAAATGGAAGATGAATGGTGAATGGATTACATTTATTTAGCGCTTTTATCCAAAGTGCTTTACATTGCCTCACATTCACCCATTCATACACCGACGGTGGTGTCAACCATGCAAGGTAACAACCAGCTGGTCAGGAGCAGTTAGGGTTAGGTGTCAAGGTAACAACCAGCTGGTCAGGAGCAGTTAGGGTTAGGTGTCAAGGTAACAACAAGCTGGTCAGGAGCAGTTAGGGATAGGTGTCAAGGTAACAACCAGCTGGTCAGGAGCAGTTAGGGTTAGGTGTCTTGCTCAGGGACACCTCGACTATTAGCTAGGCGGAGCCGGGGATTGAACCGGCAACCTTCCGGTTGCCAGACAACCGCTCTACCCCCTGAGCTACTGTCGCATGACAGCAGCA